>CM060833.1:145290000-145400000 GCA_030762175.1 Metallyticus violacea
TGTACGGGAGTAGGTCCATAAATTCCCACCTAACCATTTTCTAGGTACGATAAAGACAAAAACTATACTTCACTTTTCAATATAGTTACATTTTATTGCAATACATTCTCACGTCTTTGAAATAACCTTCCAACCCCCCCCCCCCCCCCAAATAGTCAGAAGTCTTGACTGCAAAATGTGCATAAACAGCATCCGTCACTTCTTTGTCACGCTTACATTTCCTTCCTCGAAAGCCCTTCTTGAGTTTTGAGAGGGGGAAACAGTCACTGGGAGCTAGATCTGGGCTGCAGGGTGGATGGTCGATTTCCTTGAAGTCACATTTCTTCACAGCCTCTTTTGCAACAAGAACTGTGTGCACAGACTCGTTATCATTAAGAAGGCGCACACCACCATTCCTCGCCTTTTCTCTGTGGTGGAAGCACGTAGTCTGTCAGTCGGCCTGCATAGTACTCCCCATTTACTGTGGGTTCTTCTCCTTGAAGTCAATGAAGATAATTCCTTCACAGTCTCAAAAGATTGTGGCCATGATCTTCTCGGTTGACTGAGTGATCTTGCATTTAGATGCGGTGTTTACGCCACTCACTCAATGGATTCTCTTTTGGACAAGGAATTATAGTAGAGGATCATAGATTCACCTCTTGTAACAATGGTTTACAGCATTTCTCTCTCGTTGCCACGGCAGAGCTCCAAAAATGCCTGACAACAGATGACTCGTTGCTGCTTTTGGACTGAGGAAAGAAGTCTAGGCACCCATCTTGCACTAACCTTATTCATGTTTAAATGTTCATGAATAATTCGAAGGACTGTTGTTTTAGAATGGCCCAACCTTGCTGCTATTTTTGACTTTGAGCCGCCGGTCTTCCACAAGAGCGATATTTTCAGGAGTGAGCACCTCCAAGGGCCGACCTGCTCGCTGTCTGTCTTCAATGCTTTTTCGACCCATTTTTACGGTAGAATATGAGGTGAATGCTTCCCCATATACATCGTCCAATTGCTGTTTAATTTCATTTGGAGTAAGTCCTTTTGTGAGCAACTTAATTATAGATCGATACTCCATTTTGAATGTGTTACAATCTCCTACACATTAGCATTCTGAACACAGTGGAGCGGAAGTTACAGCTGCAATCATTTTCTTAACAGATAAGGTATGACACCAGATAAGGATTTTATGAAGGCGATAATCATTATCGGCGAGGCCGGAAACTTATGGACCTCCCTCGTAAATATACAAGAATGTATGCAAACGGAATCTACCATAGAGGTAATGCAGCTACAATTTTATATTTAAATCAAAAGAATCACTAACAAGAAAAACAAGGCATACTAATATCAGACACTTGTTTCAAACCAGGTCATGTAGGAGAGCTCAATGACAAGAAAGAAGGAACGAGAATTAATGCAGAACACCACACGATTTGAATGCCAGCAAGTAGATCTTTCAATGACAGCTAGGGAATGTCGTTTGTTGGCTTCTTTACCAGCCTGCCTTAGTAGAGTGCAAGTTGTTAGTAAAATACGCTGTCATCTACAGAAAATTTAATTTGAATGCGTATGTGCGCATGTGTGTGTGGGAAAGGAAATATAAAACAGTAAAACTTTAGCTAAATAAGAAAGAAAAAGAAAAAAAAACCGCTCTTGCTCTAATAAATACATATATTAAGAAAAAGTATTAAATACTTAGTATTAGCATTTATAAAGTCATAATGAAATAAAGAGCTCATAAAAAATTGTCATCATATAGAATAAAGTAGAAAAAGCATGGTGAAAAAATATAAACGAAAGAAGAAATGGAAGAAGAAATAAGGGAAAGAAGAACATTTCAGCTGCTAAATACACATTAGTAAGTGCATCCAGCAACAATAGAAGAAATATGACAGATTAGCGGAAACAAAGTAAAAAAGTACAAGGAAAATAATAGAGAGATATTTTGTTTGTTGCATATCGACTTACGCGTGCTGAAATCTCAAAAATTTTGACGGCACCTCTGATCTTTCATTCAGGCATTCTTCAATCTCTAATCGTTTTACACATCTCCCATCCCCTACTCGTGACGTCACCATACAGCCACTTTGCGATCTATACTATAGCAGGGGGAACGAAGCAAATTTTACTGCAAGAACCCTTAGCTCATTATCGGCTTTTGTGGGCAATGATGCCTGTTCTCCTATATATCGACTTGTCCACCTCTTTATCAGTTTTCCAAGAACTACAGAGGTTCACCGAAGAACCGTAGAAACTTTGATTTTATACAGCTATTTTTGTCAATTTATTTTTTTTAAAAAGATCCAACAAAGACACAGCGGGATTACAAAGGCGACAATGGAGTTTTTGTAACCGGAACATTCGGCTTTTTAATGTCCTGTTTACAGCACTGTATCTGAAATGAGATAGACGGATTCAAATCCATATTTACTGGTTTTTCCTACCATAGTTATTAGATTTAGGAGTCACCATAAACATTTCCAAGCATGTTTTAGATATGCTTCGTTAAATTCAGTTATTGCTAGAGTTATTATTAGAGTTATTCCATTTATTCGATGCTGCTTTTAAGAAACATGCACAAGAATTATACCTTTAAACAGAAGATGTCCAACATGCTTATGAACGTCATTAAATAATGTGCTAAATTGTTATTACTGTTTGTAATTCTTACTAAAATGAAAACCAAAATATTTACATATATTAAATTGCTTTTTTTAATAATGTGTTACAGTATGCACCTCTCTCTAAATCTACATTTCTGCTACAAATTTTAATGACCATTTCACTTATGTGACGTCATCATAAAATCGACCTATGAAACGAAACAAAATTTTGAATTTTGACCAATCACAGCCGGATATCGCAGTGAAATTATTGAAAAAGTTTTATTAAGTCCGTTTTATCACGCGACGTACATTTGTCTTGTGATCAGTGTAGCCAACTCTATACCTGCACTATGTAATTCCTGAACACGCATCACTGGCCTCTTTTATATGTTCTCAGTAATTGTACATTTAACTAACTTAATGTGTATTGACACAAGCAAATGTTTTTGCGCATTCAGTCAGACAATGCGAAATCATTTTGTAAATTATGTCATAATACCTTCCTAAGCAACCACAAATCTTAATAAATACGTTGTTCAGAATGATAAAATGTTATTGTTTTGTTTTTCTCAGTTGGCATTAGTAAACCGAACAGTAGCGATAGTAATTGTCGACTTTCGTCTGTTTCATTCTCACGGTTTCTGAGTAGGTAAGTATTCATTAATTATAACTTTTTATACAAATGTTAATAATCTGTGCGCCAATTTCAAATATGTATCACTTTTATTCTTATTCTATTCATGAAATAGTGAATGAAATATTTGGCTCTTCTCTATTGGCATTACTGACAATCTTTTGATTGATTGATTGATTTATGGACGCTCTTTAACATCTCAGGTCATCAGCGTCCCATTCAACTCAGGGCGTGAAACGGCCGACAAATTTTGCTCAGAGGCCTCTCTTTCATGCTTGAGGTTCTTTTTCGTGCCGTAAATGTACGACACGGGACCCACGGCATTACTTCCCTTCCGAAGGAAGCCATACTTAGGATTTTTACGCCCGAAAAAATCCATCGGTCCTGGCCGGGTTCCAACCCGCGATCTTGGGTTTAGGAGGCAAGTATGGTAACCACTACACTTTATTACTGACAATCGACCTTCGTCTCCTGCTAGATGGCTTGAAAAGTTTAGTATTCAAAATACAAATGTACAATTATTACAATGATACGGGAATTATATTTAAATTCTTATTTTATTCGTAAAATAGTCCTAATAAATATTACTGAGGATTTGAGCTTTCCAATTTAGAGTATTTTATAAATTTAAAATACTAGAAAGCATAATATTGGCATCGTTTGAATAAGACACCCCTGCAACATTTTGTGGAAAACTGTATTTGTTAGATGTCTCAAAGGATAATCAAATTGTATTTCATTCCCTACTTGATTAATCTTTTTCAATCTTACTCTACTTATAGTCTGAAGCAGTGATTGCTCCCATAACCGAATATACAATAATCTAATTGATGTAGAAAATACAGAACTAATACATACAAGAAATTTGTGATCGAGCCTTTGTGGTGTTCCCCCTTGAAACATTTTATCCATCCTGCTACTCTTTGACGAAAGACTCTCGGTGTCCTCGTGTTCTACAACCTCTGGCACATCCAACTTCTCTGTTCCTATCTCGGAAGCATCGTGGGTACACAATATTGGGTAACTAGAATGTTCGTTTCGTCAATACATGAAATGGAAAGGCAGAGTACGTTTGCTCTGATATAAATTAGGTATGTAAGCGAAAGGGAGACATGGCGTCTCTCGCTATGAAAATTCTAAGTTAGTTTTCGCGCTGGTTGCCACACTCGCTAAAATTACGCATAGGCAGCTTAAGATGTCAGTTGAAATATTTTCCCCATCAAAATGGCAGTACCTGCATAAAAGAGACGTCCGTTTCTACCGGGAGTTCCCTTTGTGTTCTCATCTAATTTCTAAAATCACATAATCTACCCTGCAACTAATATGTGGTAATTGATCGTGAAAGAGCATAATTATACGATTCAGTTACTACATAACATATAAATTAATTATTTAAAGCAAGTTTAAATTAGTGAAAGAAAAAGTTCTGATGATAAAAATGTAGTGAAGTTATCGCGTCCCTGGTAAAAAAATGTGTCCCTGAATATAAAATTATAAATGCTGTGAATTTAGGATTGGAAACTTCTTTTGACGTAAAATATCCCCGTAATATAGCTTAAAATAAATAGAATGCTGGTTGTTGTTGTAATTTAACATCATTAACATCAATTTCATACTATAAATAAAACATTAAACCTCTTCAGTGTCCTAGAAATACCTGAGTAAATTCCAAGTTTTCATCCTCAAATAACTGTCCTGTTTCTTCGTTGAAAGATGAAGTCATCAACATAATTTATGTTTCGTGTGAAAATTACAATGGCAGTAAAGACATACCAGAGCGGCATCTTGGGCACAAAAAGGGAAGTGTAATCTCCCCACCATCGTGATTCTCCTTCCCCCCTCCTTAGCCCACCACAGTTTTATAAAAATTAACTACAAATTCAAACAATGCAGAATTGGAAGTTTGTTTCACATTCCTGTAAGAGGGAGCTCTTCTCCAAGACTTTGAAGACTACGAGCCAAGGAAATTCCAAGACGCGGAGACGGTACAGTCGAGGACAAGCCCAATAGAGCAGTTCGATAATTGTATCGAAATGCACAGTCACTACCAAGCATAGAGGCAAGGCCATATTCTAAACAATTGCTAAACTATATCTGTCACTAGATAAAAGAAAACTACAATTGTAGCTGTCGGAATATGAAGTTAGGACAAAATAACAACTCAACTTTTGTTTGTGTATGCCATCAGCAGTTAACTCTTACCGAGTCAGGCTTGTGAAGGAAGGAACTGTTGTATTTGTACAGAAGAACGTTGTTAGCTATTTCTTCTTTGTAATTACCTTCACTTCGCTTCTGTAAGCTCAGTGCTATTTTGCCTACAATTAAAATGACCGGCACGTAAATGTAGGCAAAATAACCGTAGCTTACAATCTCTTGCCGTAGAAGCGGCGTTAATAGACAGTGAAGGTAATTAGCGAAGAAGAAATTGCAGAAATGTGCTTCTGTACGAATACCACAGTTCCTTCCTCGATAAACCAACTCGCTAAGAGTTAACTGCTTAGAGGTCTCGTTTTCAGGCTTGAGGTTCTTTTACGTGTCGTAAAGCTACGATACGGGACCCACGTCTTTACTTCCCTTCCGAAGGAACTCATACTTAGGATTTTACGGCCGAAAAAATCCATCGACCTTGGCCGGGATTAAACCCACGGCTTGGAGTCTACGAGGCAAGATTGGTTACCAATAGACCACCAGGATCGATAATACATAACGTGAAAATTGCATTTGATTAATGCAGAGTAGAAGGGAATGTGTGAATTTCCTCTAAACCTTAGAAAGACAGTGCTATTTTCAGCATTTATCTTTATATATATAAAGAGTCATATCCCTTAGATAATCACCATTTTATTAAGCACAAGCTCGCAATGCAGGGTCTTAACTACTTGCTGTTATTTCCTTAATTATGCAGCTGTCATAAGGAATGAAAGTTCGTTAATGTTAATTCGGCATAAGATAAACATTAAGCAATTGTTCATATGAGAGATTAAGATAAGATTATTTAACAGAAATATTCATAATTACTTATGCACAACTGACAGGTAAATATGACGTTCTTTTGTTTTGCTGCAGCCCAGTTACGACGTTGAGTGACATTTCAAGATACTCTGATTTGCTAAACTGTGTCATCTTGCAAACTAACATAACTTCACACTCAAAGATAAATTAGATGTTGCAGCACAACAATAGTTGAAAATAGTTACTTGGATCCGCACTTTTATACGTTTTGACCCTGCTTGACCTTACAATTAATAGACAGTGAAACTTATGAGTACAAAATAAGTTTTAACGTGTAGAGAGAAGAAATTATCTTGACATTTATCATAAGAAGCGCCTCCAAATTTCAATGAATTATGTCAACAACGTGCTTAAATGTGTAATACATTGACAAAATTTTATCAGAAAAAAAAGTTAACAACACAAAAGGCATAATGACATTAAAGTTTTTGTTTATTTATCATAAATAATAAACTTGCTCAAGAAAAGTAATGAATTTCCACCGTAAACTAGTTAGGTCTTCGCCACTTTCAAGAAAAAGACGTTTAAAAACCGAAAAAGGGTAAGAAAATGATACAGCGATTTAATGTTAATAACGCAACAGGGGTATTCATTTTGATTACTCGGATATTTAACGATCAGAATGAAAAAATCATATATAAGAAAAAATTTACCTGATAAGCCTTAGGTGTAATGATTTTACATTGTAGATAAAAAGACCAGCATATAAAGTATCTGTTAATTTGACAGTATCAATATTCTTTATAAAATATTTTTGGAACTATTATTGCTATGTTATCGGATTTTCAACTGCTAACTGTGCAATTAGAAACTTAATAAGTTATTTTTGAAGAGTAAAGTTATTCGGTTGAGTCAATCGACAAAATGCTTATATCGCACTAATATTAAATAATTTATTTACATTGTTTTGCACTCTTTCTCGTTTTCTGAATGACAACTCAATGTTCACTCTATCTTATGTTATGGAAGCTTTCTGTTCAAAGTAATTGCATTTCAAACTCTTGTGTAAGGGATAAATTATACAAATATGTTTAGTATTTTTAGACAATTTTTACTTTCTACTGCACAAACTTTAATACACACGAGCGCTATTGCTCTAATCTCTTCTTAAACAGTTAGAAAACGGTACCATGCCATCAAAACACACCGACCCGCTCAAACCAGTTAAGTCACGGAACTATCTTAATTAGTTATGCAGTAATTTAAAAGACAGTCTATAACTCAAATCCGCGAACATTCGAGAAGCCGCAGAGTTTTAACGTGTCTTTGTCTCTGTTGAACTTTTTGAATTGGCAAATATTTTAGGAACATTCGCAATTTTTAAATTGAAAAAAGGGCTACTTAAGTTCTATTCGTTCATCCATCAATACAACGAAATCTTGTTTAATTGTAAGAAATGTGTGCATTTCGTTTACCGTTCAATATCAGTTGGCGCGCGCTTGACTGTCGACACCACATGGGTATTACCTTGCTAGAAAAAATTAGTCCCAAGTGGAGGTACATTGAGATTATATGAGTTGCGGGCCGTCTGAGCGCGGCTGCTTACTGGAAAGTGCAACCGCTGCAATCGGGGGGGGGGGAATAGATCCGAGCGTCAGTTAGTATTTTTATTTTAGAATTCAGCATTTTTTTCTAAAAGTATTTAAAACTAATGACAATAATAAGCATTAGCCTGTGTTGTAACAGATGTTGAAAATGGTGCTATATCTGCGTAGAACTTTCCTATTAATTTTCATAAGCTCTTTAAGTGTGCTCTCCCAATATTTTCTTTTGGGGGCTCTAGTGTGTGCGGGTTATTCTGATATACTTCGATTTTTAAGATCCCTCAGAAATAAAAAATAATAAAGTAGCAGTTCAGGGTTACAACCAACTATTGATAATTCTGTATCAAAAATCGCCGCAATACATTTACGTGATTCGTGAGCAGTGTGTGCAGTAGCAGAGTCCTGTTGAAAGAACGACTCCTAGCATTCAATGTCTGTTAATTGTTCGAAAAAAGGTTGTAATGTTTATCTTCGACTCTTTCACCATCGATATTGCCTTTATAAAAAAATATCCTTTCATCCTGTGCTCATTCAAACCACACCAAAACAAATTTTTCAGAATGAGGCGGAATGTAGAGGTTTATTTTGAGATGACGTGACCATGCAAATGAAATTAAGCGTCGCCTGAAAATATGACAAACTCGGGAATCAATCTGCCAGCAGCAACACTTTCAATGTACTACAGCTACAGAACTGAACTTTATTCTGGGTCGCACAATTGCAAGTCACGGTCATTTTATGTTTTAATAATTTAATGGTATTTTGTATTAAAGATTTTGAAACGCCTGTTTCCTGAGCAAGTTGGGGGGATATTTTCTTGCGCTGTGTTCAAGTCGTTCAGCTATTTTATCTAACTTTTCTTGCTTTAGTATCTCAAAGTGTCTCTACCTGGAACACGTTCATTAGGATATTTTTTTTTTGCGAGTCGCATACCACCTATCTACAAGAATCTGCTTTCACATAATTATGTATTGTGCTTGAAAAACTTTTCTTCAAGAAAAGTATTTCTTGTATGTATATGTGTGGGGGGCATTACTAACAAAGAACAATTAGTATGTAATTTCACACAATCAACGCACCAAATAACATATAAACTCACAACCACTCGCTCACAAATTTTACCTCAAAATAATTACCAACTGCTACCTGTACATGCATGAATGACCTGGCTTTCTCAGAACGCAGTCACCTTCTGCGGACCCGTAATTCAAAGAACTTCGTTGTATTTCAAATAAAAGAACGATTTTATTAGACTTAACAGAAAAGTATGATAACCTGTAACAACATCTGGGGTTTCATCACTAGTCGCAAGAAAGAACGTGCTAGTTTAAGGGCAACTGATGTATATTATAATGCAGATAAAATGAATAGATATTCGCATTATACATAGCTTTAGTGCGGAATAAACTTTTTTGTGTTCTTGTGTTAAACAAATTTTCCAATTCAGTAGAAATTTCTCAGCATTTTAATTTATTGCGGAAACAAGAGACGTCCATTGATAACCTAAGGCAGAGAAAGTGATCAAGCGGAATCTGAATTCAAACAAAATTTCGATCATTTCTTTGAGCTACGACTTAGCACGAAGCTGTTATTCAGTATATTTAATTGCTGACAGTGTTAACCATGTACATTCTTTGCCTTTTATTAAAAATAACGTATACATATTTATTTAGGCCCTGAAAAAAGAGCCTAAGGCATTATAAGAATTTTAGGCAGTTATACATGAATAATAATAATAATAATAATAATAATAATAATAATAATAATAATAATAAAGTGAAAGAAGAGTAGAAAGAAAAAAGTGAGGAAATCGCATTACAGTCATTTTAAATCCAAAGCGTGAACAACTGCATTAAGAAACACCTAACCTTACACGGAGAACGCAAAGCAGGGTGCAAGCCGAACAGTCGCGAAGAAAGCCGATCGCTACCATTTCGGGACCGGCCGGCAGATAACCGTCTTTTCGTATGGAAGCGCCCTTATTATAAAACAATATAACCGTTTTTTGTGTTGTATTAATTTTTTTGTTAAACTTAATCTGAACTAACCGAAAAAACAACAGTTATTCCATGAAGAATAGTGCAGCAAAATTATCAAGATTAAAGGGGGGAGGGGGGAATAAAGAAGAGAAAAAAGAAAAGAAAGTAACGAGTTAGGAAATGCTATTTTGTAAAATGCTATTTTTTCATGTTCTATTATTTTTTAAACTGAACTAACCTAACCTATAAAAAGTAACATTTATTCTACTAAAAATAGCGTAGAAAATTTATAAAAATTATAAACAATATTTATTGTGACAGCACAAAAAATTACAAGTAAGATTTGTCCATAGGGAGTCGAACCCGTAACCTTCTCATCAGTAGCACGACGCTCTAACCTACTGAGCTAACAGGAGGGCTTCATGCTCAGAGCAAAAATTATTTACGGAAAGTAACAGCTACTGCTAAAAACGCAACCAGTCAGCAGTCTTCGCTACTTATCCACACTGCAAGTTCTCCGTGTAAGGATAAATTTAAGAAACAATATCTCCTAATTATAGCGTTTGAAGCACCCCCTCTCAAACTCAGGGGTAGCGACTAATACCTGTTCACCTTGTTAGTGCCATGTGCGCTTAGAGCCTGGGGGAAGATGAATTCTCATAAGCTATTTACTATTGCTAGTGAAGAATATAATTTAAAAGGATATCTTGTAAAATGCTCAAACAGCCTCTACTTTTAAAAAGTGTTTCCTTTTATTTAATTACTGCAGTTTAGAGAACAAAGTTCCAACACGTATGCTGAGATTCGCTCACTCTTTGAGAGTGGCGCTTAAGAATCCAAGCTTTGTTGTTGCCTTACCAATTTTTATTGTTTAAGAGCTTGATCTTTTTCTCAATTACTACGAAGGAAAGTTTTGTAAACATGTCTACAGTATTTAGATTTAGATTGATGTTGGAGTGTTTAGTGTGTGTGTGTGTGTGTGTGTGTGTGTGTGTGTGTGTTTGCACAGAGAAAGAGAATGAGAGAGATCTAGAATCTTCCCTGCAGACTTAGTTCGTGATTCACTTTATTTACGGACGCTCTATAAAATCTCAGATTATCTGCGTTTCATTCAATTCAGGACTTGAAACGGCCGAGAAATTTTGCTCAGAGGTCTTTTCTTTCAGGCTTGAAGTTCTTTTACATGCCGTAAATCTACTACACGGGACCCATGGCTTTATTTCCCTTCCGGAGGGAGTCATATTTAGGGTTTTTACGGCCGAATAAATGCATTGACCCTGACCAAGATTGAACCCGTGATTTTGGGTTTAGGAGGCAAGTATGGTTACCCAGACCATCAGAACCGACTGCAAGGTTTAGGAATTACTCCTCCCAAAGTAGATGTTCTTTGTCTTTCCGCAGCTTCACACTCTAGTACGAGATGACTTGTTTTACAGTGTAACCACCTCACAGAGACGAGATATGGACATCTTCCTCTGTGTTTCCCTAATGGTCAATGTACAGTAATCATTGCAATAGCTTTGTTTCCCATTCCTACCCGGGTGCTATTGGATATTTCAATGAGTTTTACCAGTTTCTTGACCGGGAAAGTTCTTACATCTTATCTGTTGTTCTTTCTTAGTACATACTGCAGTTCTAGCAGTTTGCTTGCTAATGCTGCAGAAAGGTTCTGACTTATCAAGTCCATCTTAGTTCCTTCTTTGTAAGTTTATCTACTGCTTCATTACCTTCTATGCCTTAATGCACAGGCGCACAGTACACTTCTAATTATTTGTGAAAAGATTAATGAGATCTTGAAGATATTTCCATGGTAGAGACTAGAGTTAACTTGACGAGATTTTATTGTACTAAGCATTAGCTTCTGTCTATGAAGATTAACATACTTTTTCTCCTCACAGAACTCAGAAGCAATTACTGGGAAACTAAACTGATCACTTAACTGAAAATGTTTATACTAATCGATTTGCCCCAGTCTGATCAGAAGAACAAAACTACTATAGGTAGACTGAGAAAGAATTTATATTTTTATTATATATATATATTAATAAATCTAACTTGTATTTCTTTCTCTCGACGTCCCTTTTACACACACGCGCGCGCGCACACACACACACACACACACACATATATATATATATATATATATATATATATAAACTCATATGAAAGGTTTCTTGATTTGCGTTAAAGAGAGTATTTTGGAGGTCAAAATATTTATTTTGTTTTTCTATATGGTATATTATGTACAGATAAAACACTTCAATAGTGACACAATTGTCGCTATATTTTGAACTCGTGTTCTTCTTGTGTTCTGACATTGAAGAAAAACACGAATTGTTGGAAATGTAGTGAATATTGTGTGACTATTTAAATGTTGTATATATTTCTGATTTTATAGTTCTTGTTACTTTAGTTTCGTTACTCCAAGAGTTATTATATATATGAGCAAAAAGTTAACACTTCCCTTATCAAATATTTTTAAAAAGTAAGTATTTATGTTACACATTTATATGCTAGAAAATTAGGAAACTGAGTAAAAAAAATGAAGTCACAGTTACTTTATGCTGAACAAGAAAATAACGCTATATAAAATCAGTAATCAACGAAAATGCAATTAATTAGACATAATATACCCAAAAAATAAGAACTTGGGATAAGACTTTTTAATGGCAATAAAACTGATTTGTATGCAACACCTTATTTCCGTGTAGGTCTGTAAATAGGAAAATGAAGGCTAATGTTCAATAATGAAAGAGCTCTGTGAATTATTTTTTCCATAAATTGAGCAAATTGGATACTAAATCCAAGGAAAATAGAACATATTGGCAATTGTACCGAATTTCTTATTAGAAAGTAAAGGACAGCTTGGAGCGTAATGAATAAACGGAATGACTAAACTTGGATTGAATACAAAATAAGATAACAGAAGCAGAACAGACGAAAAGAAAGGTCAAAGAGGGAAAGTTGCTTGACGGAGTTCGGAAGTTTAGAACTCACTAAGTATGCAAGTTCATTTTTTTTATAATTGACTTATTTGCTAATTGATCCAGTCAAGTTCAGCAGACGCCAAATAAAACCTCGTCCCTCAAAAATTACATTGACTTAACCCAATGTATCATGAAACTGTATCATACTTTTTGAATTCTTTCAGGAGTTCATCCCAGGACATGCTTCTGCATCTCCTGCATTATAAGTACTGAACATGAAATACTCAAGAACAAATACATTCAATTTTACTGCTTAACAAGCATTAGAAATAGGCATCTAACATAATCATGGGGACATTTGTTGCATGAATGAATGAATGAATGAATGGTGTTTAACGTCCGTTTTTGCTGCAGAGGCACCACAGGCGATGGACACTGATGATACATGAGATGAAATGACATATTGGGAAAGTATTTATTTTTTAATGAAGGAATCGTTCCAGGCCTAAGTTTAGGGTACATCCCCGGCATTTGCCATTTATGAGAACTGAGGAAAACCTGGAAAAAACCTCAGTCAGGGAGGACGGTCCTGGCGGTATTCGAACCCCAGACCTTCCGCTCACGAATCCGTGCCTTAACGACCTCGGTCACTCGTTACATTTGTTGTTGCTGCCGTGTATTACACACTGATGAGACTGTCACGAAAATGATTTAAAACACAGCTTGCTCGGAAAGGAAGTTGCCAAAGTGCAGACGATTCTGCTTGCATGTGTCACGAAACAAACTGTTAATTTCTTATATCTGGAGAAGCAACAGGTTCTCTACGTACTCTTCATTTTCCACCATAATTTAAATTTTACATATAAAAAGAATGAAGAATTGCACATATACATAAACAGCTATTGTTAAATTTAAAGTATTTTTGAGATTAGAAGGGCAAGTGGCTACTAAATTCTGAAGTTTTCCCTGAATCTAAATGAAGAATTAAAAAAATTAAATCTGTGGACTGCACTCGGGGACACAAAAATAAAATGAAAAAAAAATGGAGCACTTTTATATTTAATAATATTTTGTTCTTAATTATTTTAAAATGACAGATTATTTATTTAAACAAAAGATTGTTTTATTAAGCACCTTAAACTGCAAAAATAGAAACAAAACTTAACCTTGGTTAGAAAAGTTACGAAGGACGTAAACATGAAAAGTTTTGCTTTACTGCAAGTACATTTTTCACTGCTTGAAACATTAAAAATGCATTTAAATAACGGGCCTCACCCATCTCTGGCTTGAATAACGCTTTCGATCATGTTAGCAATGGCTTCTTGAGGAATATGCTCTCATTCTTCAAGAAGTGCCCGCCTCAACTCCTGTAAAGTTTCTGGCAGCGGCAGTCTTGTCTTACTGGTGATTGTTGATTTGGTTTATTTGCGGACGCTCTTTAACATCTCAGGTCATCAGCGTCCCATTCAATTCAGGGCATGAAACAGCCGACAAATTTTGCTCAGAGGCCTCTTCTTTCGGGCTTGAGGCTCTTTTTCGTGCCGTAAATGTGCGACAGGTGACCCAAGGCTTTACTTCCCTTCCGAAGGAAGCCATACTTAGGATTTTCACTCCGGAAAAAATCCATTGACCCTGGCAGGGATTGAACTCGCGATCTTGGGTGTACAAGGCAAGTATTGTTACTGGTGAGGTCATATATAGGCATGAAACCCAATAAGTTTTCTTTCAACAGATAGCTGCTGTTGACATAGAGTAAACAAAAAGAGACTAATTTGCATCTTTCATTGTACGCGTCCGTCGCGATGATGGTGACAACAAGACGTTAAAAAGCATGTGGCTAACTGTTCTCCATGAACTGTTTTTGTTTAAGTACTGGAAGAACAGATTCTCAATTTTTTAAATTTCTTTTCGCCTCTGGCGGTTGATTGATCTTCTCGGTCATTCTCAATCGTCAAAAACCTTTCAGCGGGCAGGACGCAGTCTTTGTGTAACCAGTTCCTGGTGATAATTCAATAATCCTACAGTATTCTTTTAGTAACAGATTGGCTTAGTCACCAAATTTCCCAAGTTCTTATGATCATCTTGGCCTACATTTTGCTTACAGAAGTCTAGTAGACCCAAGGTTGCTGGTTCGATCTCCTAAGGGTGGATGTATTTTTTTTCGGGAGTAAAAATCCTGTATGACTTCCTTCGGAAGGAGAGTAAAGCCGTAGGTCCCGTGTCGTAGATTTACGGTATGTAAAAGAACCTCAAGTTTGAAAGAAGAGGCCTCTGAGCAAAATTTATCGGCCGTTTCTCGTCCTGGATTGAATGGGACGTTGATGACCTTACATGTTAAAGAGTGTCCGTAAATAAACTAAATCAACAATAAGTTTACAGAGGAGACATAACGGCAGTAGACACCATCTTGCAATTTAATATGTTAGTCATCTACTTATTTCGAAATATGGGCCTGTTAGATCCAAGCACATTTACAGGAAATGCGTACTCCGCCTTTAATAGGATTTCAATATGTCATACCTAACATCTGTATATATATATTACCACATTTGAATTTTTCCATCAAATATACGAATATACTGTGCAGAACTACACAATCCATTATTAACTTTATCACGATCACAGTTTAATTCAAACTATCAGTAACAGAATTAATTTATAAAGATGCTGGATCATTCAATTGGTTCATTTATTCGTAGGTTTGAAGGAATTTCGTCTTTCTGTTCATATTTACACATTCAATTTTTAAATTATAATTTAGAAGAACAACAGTTAAAACAATTACACAACATATAAATATTTTCTTACTGGCACAATTTTAGGCTACCAGGAAAAGAAGTATAATTGTAAACAGTGTTATTGTTGCCGGTAAACCTTACAAAGGAGGCTCCTACCCACCGGAGACGTTCTTTTTTACTGCTGCCTTGTTCCGCGCCCAGCCCCTAAAGCTGCATGACTGAAGTGAAGTGCATTGCGTTCAAAAATGATAAATTATGATTAAAATCTTTTAATTTGTTGTTTATTTAACATTAGAAAAGTTTTACATTAATGATTTTACTACCCATAGTAGTTAATACTATCACGTTTCTGCAATTGCTTTTCTTTTCATTAAAGGTGTTGTTAATTGAAGAATTAAACTTTAAATGTATTTGGAGGGTCCAGACCGCTTAAATATGTCTTTGAATATCCAGATATATAATAAATTGTATCGAAATACTGCGAAAAACTCAGATGCAAAAATGGATCTACCCAAGGAAGCATGGGTATACTTAAGAGTATCTACCTTACAAGGAAACTTTTTCACTAAATTAGATGAATTAATATTAAGATAAATCGGTAGGTGAAGAAGAAAATAACAGAAAAAGGTTAGCATTTGACATAAAGCCATGAAATTTATTGCAGGAAAATTTAATTTTATGGAATTTGAAATGTCTATCCAAATATTTCTAAGTAGTATGACATATTGGTATAGAAAGCGGAGTAGAAAAAAATTAAAAATAGGTATTTTCTTACAAGGAGCTCATAATAAGAGATATAATACATTAAAACCATATCTGAGTTTGTTCGTAACATCACTTACACTATGATCACTGTTTATCTCTACCGATAAAACGGGATCGATTCAAATTCTAAGGCCAACTTAATGTCAAGCTGAAATGCTCTTTCAATTATAGCTACTTCTTTATAAAAAGTTTTTTGAAGAAAGTTGTAGCACAAAGATAAGTTTCGTTAAGTTTGTGTTTTTCAATATTAAACAGAGAAACGATAAATTTGTTCTTCAGTTTGAATACCTTTCTATTATTTATCATGCTTGATGAGCTATGATCTATCATTTTCAATTATCTTAAGTTCTAGATGCGTGTTGTTTTCGAAGTAAAACTTAGAATTTTATTCATTCGTATTAGCATGTGCGCACCCCCCCCCCCCCCCCAGTTTAAAGAAGAATGACTATTCTAACTTCACACCTTTCTATGATATTATTAACCTAGTAACGTAAGTCTGGAAACGTCCATACCCTTGTTTGACAGGAAGTGTCTAAAACTGCACATATAATTATCGTAGATTTTTTTAAAAAAATGTATGCTAGGGTCAGTGTTAAAAACTATTAATTTATTTATTAATTTGTGCACGCGAAAACTTGTCTAAATATTGAAATCAGGCATGCTCTTTGTCTAAGGTTTATAACAGTTTTGTTTCCCATTAGCTCGCTTATGATAGGCTCTGTGAAGCGTGGGACATGCGTATTTTATTGTATCACACGCTAAACATCTGTATATGACGGTAAAACATAAGTGTAACAAATCCGTTAGGCTCAAAGATGCTTCGCGATCGTTGCGCCTCTATCATCACTGAGTGAAACGCTCCACATGACGTTATTTTCTGCTCTAGTAATTGCCTCCTGCCAATAACAGGATTCTGTCCAAGTGGATTATAAATTGGACAATTAACAATAACTGCAGATTTCTTAGCAGGAATTTATCAGTAAACCAACTCAGCGTGAAAACCGGTATGTTGAAATGGAGAATTGTTGCTGTTGTGAAGGATAGGTTGCGAAACAAATTAATGGAGTTCGGTAATATAATGAAAACAATTGAAACGGTATGCTTAATTCAGTACGGAGCAGTTAATGTTCAAGAGAAATTTACTCCTCGAAAAGTGTTTTATATATATAAGGGCTACTGTGAATGTTCTTTCCCCTTAAGTCAATCAGACAATACAAATTCGAAGTCATGGTAGGATATCTCGTCTTCTAACCTTGCTGATGCTCTAACTAATGAGTCCTTTCAGGACTTATTTTTGAGTTGCTCGAAACCCCGAGAGAGAATTTTAAATCGTAACCCAAATTTACGTGCATATTTGACTCCAGTTTAGTTAATTTATAGAGTTCGACAGGAAATAAATCTTTGTGTGTTTAGAGATGGGAGAAGTGTACAGCAAAAATTGTTTACAGATAATATATATATATATATATATATATATATATATATATTACCACTTTAAACATAAATGAAATGGTAAATAAGAAATGACTTAGAGTTAGTTTATGTTATTTATTAACTGAATATCTGTTATATGATTGCAAACTTTTCCATTAATTTAAAGCAGTTTTCTGTGATACGCACGATTATTTCTTAAAGGTTACCCTTTGCCATTTATTATTTATCAATTTACACTTTAAAACATGCAGTAACTCTGGGACAGAGTGACGAGTGTCGGATAAAACTTCACATTTGCAACTTGCATTGCTTAATTTTTAAGAAGTGAAAGTAATTCAGATTTCACTGCGATCATTCGCTGCTGTGCTTTGCGAGCATGGTACACCTCGGAGTGGACTCTCTAGGAGCTGTACCAGAAAATAGTTCGCTGTTCTCAAGCATTTATGTAAGGAGTAAGTTTAAAATGCAAATCTTGACAAATATAAAATGCTTAAACCACCAAATTACTAGTCAATTACTCAATAACTAATTAAGGGAGCAAAGACACAAATATCACAAAAAGACTAATGCACGAAAGAACTAGCCAAACATAGGTAGATAGGTCCATAAGTTCCCGGCATCGCTGATAAGGATTATTGCCTTCACGAAACTCTTATCTGTGTCATACCTTATCTGTTAAGTAAATAATTTCATCTGCAACTTCCGCTCGGCTGTGTTCAGTTGTTCAGATATAGTTGCATGAAGATTGCGACATGTTCAAAATGGAGTATTAAGTTCTTCACAAAAGAAGGGCTTACTCCAAATGAAATTAAACAGCGATTAGACGGTGTATATGGGGAAGCATCCCCCTCATATTCTACCGTAAAAGAATGAGCCAAACTTTTTCGCATGGGTCGAGAAAGCATTGAAAACGATGAGCGTGCATGTCAGCCTTTGGAGGTGCTCACTCCTGAAAACATCGCTCTTGTGGAGGGAGAAATTATGCAAGACCAGCGGCTCAAAGTTACAGAAATAGCAGCAACGTTGGGCTTTTCTAAAACAACAGTCCTTCATATTATTCATGAATATTTAAACAGAATAAGGTTAGTGCAAGATAGGTGCCTAAACTTCTTTCCTCAGTCCAAAAGCAGCAACGAGTCACCTGTTGTTAGGCATTTTGGAGCTCTGTCGAAGCACCGTCTCTAAAGACCAAGGTCACTCAGTCAACCAAGGAGATTATGGCTACAAACTTTTGGGACTGTGAAGAAATACTCTTCATTGTCTTTAAGGAGAGGAACACACAGTAAATGGGGAGTACAATGCTGTCTACTGCATAGACTACGTGCTTCCATCAACGAGGAAAGCTGAATGGTGGTGTGCCCCAACTTCATGACAAGGTGCCTGTGCACACAGCTATTGTTGCAAAGGATGCTGTGAAGAAATGTGGCCTCAAGGAGATCGACCATCCGTCCTAAAGCCCAAATCTAGCTCCCAGGGAGTATTTCCTCAGCCCAAAACTAATGAACAATCTTCGAGGGAGGAAATTTAAGTGTGACGAAGAAGTGATGGATGCTGTTTACACCCATTTTGCAGACAAGAGTTTTGACTATTTGGGGTAAGGGGATTGAAATGTTAATTCAAAGATGAGATAAGTATATTGCAATAAAGGGTAACTATATTTAAAAGTGAAATATAGTTTTTGTCTTTATCATATTTAGAAATGGTTAGGCCGGGAACTTATGGACCTATCCTCGTAAAATCGTATAGTGCATATACCTAGGTTAAAATTGAAGTGATAAAAATGAATTCTTACAAATACCGTGTATAAAATAAAACATACACCAATTTAAGTACAACGGTATTTTGAACAGTGGCAGTAGTAGTCTCAAATCTATTATCATATTCAACTTTGTCATCCTCCGTGCAACACTATTTCGCTTCGCTAACGCTAGTGTGTATAGTAAACTAATGCAATACACACGTGTAAGCTTGGAAAATGCAAAACATCGTATATCTGAAATATGAAGTACTTGCTGAAGGGGGTATGAAAACAACAAATAATCATGAAAAACACTTTAGGGGATTCTGTTGCATAATTTCCAACTGCTTTAGATGGACAAGGAAGTTTAAAGGTTTTATCGTGACGGCCAAAAACTTATTTAAAAAGCTGTTATCCAGACTGATGCCGTAATTACTGACATCTGGGCAAAAATGACTCAAATACAATTAGCACTTTTCTAGTCTAATCCAACTGATGACCATATGCAACTGATTAAACATACCCGTCCACTACACACAAGAAAAAAAAAAAAAAAAAACGGCAGTCAAAACATGGAAACCAACTAAATCACTCTAAGTAAGAAAGCCCCAAGCCGTGAACTCGGTCGTTTCAATTCTCCATAATGCTACTAGCCAACTTTTCTCATTTGACAATTCGTAACTGCGAGATTGAACTTGTTAAAGGTCAGGTTTGCCATCTTTTATCAGAGAAAAATGCTTAATGCCCCGCATGTGTTGCTGCAATGCTCAAAGAGGCATTTGCAAGCTTTTCCTGATAATATAAAGCCTTTGGGCAATATAAAGCAGTGTTTAAAGACTAACGTCAAAATTATGAGTAATCCCAAAGATTTAGTTCCTTTTTCCACATTATAGTTAGATAATTTTTCAAGGTACGCTTTAATATAATATACAGACATTTTTATAAGAGTGTAAATTTAATTTTTCTTACTTTTCAACACTGAAAGGAGTACTAATTGAGAGTTTGTTACTAACTTCCATTGAAAATAAGATAATATGGAAAAAATTTTAATAATTTTTGAAAATACAAATTTAATATACCCCGAACTTCTAATATAAATGTTAACGTAATAAGTAATAATTATCTAAGTACAACCAATTTTATTATTTTGACTCTCTTAGTCTTGTTTAATATGAATGTTGGTCCTGGTGGTGTAGTGGTAAAACCATACTTGCCTTCTAAACCCAAGATTGAAGGTTCGATCCCGGCTAGGAACGATGGATTTTTACGGACGTAAAATCCTAAGAATGGCTTCCTTCGGAAAGGAAGTAAAGCCGTGGGTCCCGTGTCGTACATTTACGGCACGAAAAAGAACCTCAAGCCTGAAAGAAGAGGTCTCTGAGCAAAATTTGTCGGCTGTTTCATGCCCTGAATTGAATGGGACGCTGATGACCTGAGATGTTAAAGAGCGTCCATAAATAAATCAAATCAACAAAAATGTGACTGGCTCTGCGAAGCATTACACTGGAATCACATGTTATCTTTAAATGATCAAAAGTAATAGTGGTTTTTTTTAAAATTATTGGTAACAAGTGCAAGACCTTGGATCTCAGGGACTCATAAAACTGAATAACACTCACCACGTGCAGGGGGTCGGCGTCCCTCCGAAGGACATCGTGAGTGGCGGTGGTTCGCTGGCCGGCGGAGACGGCGGCGGCAGCGGTCAGCTGGTTGTAATGGTGAGCTGCGGCCGCTGCTTGCGCCGTCTGGTGCAGCGAGTTGAGCGTCTGGGAGTAGGGATCTGTGACTGCCGTCACGGAGTTGAGGTAGTCCAACTGGTGGTGGCCCTGGGCGGCGGCGGGAGAGGCGGCCTGATGGTGATGGTGGCTCGGTGGGGGAGGCGGAAACGGCGGCGGGAAGTAGGGCGGCTGGAAATCCGTGGCGGACACCGAGTGATGGTGCGACGTTGGCGTCATGCCGCCAGCGGAGTTCCCCGCACCGCCTCCTCCGCCTCCACCGCCACCCGTCCCGGTGTTGGCGCGGTGGTGATGGTGGTGGTGTGACGGGGTGCTGAACGGCGAGGAACCGCCCGTGCCCGCCGACACGGACCCGATAGACGCGATGGCTCCGTGACCCGTCAACCGGTCCTGGAAACAAGAAAACAGAGAACATTACAAAATGAAATTATTTCTTCTGCTGGATCTCTTGTTGACGACGAGGCACTGCAGTATCTACATAAAAGTTTACTATACAATGAAAGTCAGTACTAGTGGTCCTTGCGTAAAAATCCTAAGTATGGCTTCGAAAGCCGTGGGTCCCGTGTCGTACATTTACGGCACGATCCTCAAGCCTGAAAGAAGAGACCTCTGAGCAAAATTTATTTATCGGCTGTTTCAGGTCCATAATTGAATGGGACGCTGATAACCTGAGGTGTTAATGAGCGTCCGTAAATAAAACAAATCAATAAAAATATCATATATAGTTACTACACAAACAAAGGTTTGCAGTAACTACGATAAACAGGCACTGTTGCTATTGACGGCAGCTTGAAAGCGTTTTAATAGAAATAGTGGATACACTTTTACACAAGTATAATGCATTTATAAGAATCAAAGTAAAAAGGAATTAAATGAAAAGACATTTAAGTGTGGTGAAATGCTTTAATATTTGAGAGACCGCAGCAAGTGTAATTAAAACGTCCCCTACGTTTACAGACATACAGACGCAATTCATAAATTGATAAATAATGAAATACTCAACAATTTCAAGTCGTTTTTACAGAATATTACATGATAATGCAAATAGAAATTGCAGATGAGCATTTAAAATACATTAAGAATAACACTTGAGCAGACCTACGTGCAAGTCAGCGGTAAATATGACGATCTAATACAGAACACCGTGGCATGGTCACTCAGCTTTGTAAGTCTGTATTAAAGTCCAAAGTGCAGCGCACTCGATAAGACTAACAAAAACAATAAAGAAATAAAAAACTAATTTATGGAAGGACTTATGCTTTAAAGTATAACGAAGTTGCCATGTGGAATGGAGGCTCAGGTTTTGCATGTATTGGCAAAATGTTTAATCTTGCTAGGATATCCCTCCCTAATTGAGATTTACTGCAAGTTTTCCTTAATCATCATCAATGACAGTTGCAGAGAAGGTACATTAAACTTAGGGCTGAAACGCTTCCTTCCAAAATTATTTTCCAGTATATTAAATTAAATATATACATTTAATCTCATATAAATATCGCCTGTGTGCATCCCTGTGAAGTCCAGGATTAAAGACCATATCTTGTTACCGTAAGAAGGGAAAATCAGACACTGGAGGACTGTGTTGACCCAGTAATCTCTTGTATTTTATGCTCAGATACACATGCTCCACAGATATGCACACCCTACTGTCATCCTTAGTGGCAGCGGACAAAAAATATCTAAATATATACAGCGAACGAGTACAGTGGTATAATCTGTGAAAATGCTAATTTCGAACTAATAATATTAACAATGTATCTTGAAATACGAAATTGGTTTAAAACTCGGCTATAACTAACTGTAGAAATAAGAACATAAACCATAAACAATTCATGTCTCATTTGTTCGGTAACTTACTGATCACATACAACTTGAAAGTTAATACTCCGCAGATAGCTTCAAGTCAGGCAACTCATTGGTACAATTTGTGTCTAATATCGAAAACCTTAGCGGTTTTCTGATAGATGCACCGATCTGGTTGTTTTAAATGTTAATAATACCACTGTAGAAACGTAACAAAATCATAATATTATTGATTCCTTAAGTCTTGCCGCCACCGATATCAACGATAATTACTGACGTCAACTTTCATATAAACCTGAATACCAACACAATTAAAATATTGTGTTGTGGTCTATAAGTATAATATGAACACATTTTAAACCATTTGCTCAACTAACTTGAACTTACTGCAGAAAGGTATTGATTATATTAGAAAAAAAAAAAAAAAAAAAGAAAAAGAAAAAAAAAAAAAAAAAAAAGCAACTCTTCACATCGCTATCCTATATCAGGCATTTAGTTGGACATCACATTTCAATGCTATAATAATTACAATGAGAACAAATATAGCAGCACGAAAATTTTATCCAAAGAATGCACGTAAATAAGAACAGTACAAATTTAATCCATTAAATCTGTGTCTCAATTATCCTCCAAGTGATATTTCCTTACATCGTTTTTATACTTTTTTTCATAACATCTTAAAAATTAATTAAATAAACACGAATGCTAAATTTGTTTTGCTAAACCTGAGCAGTGGCTATTAGATCTCTCAACCTTGAGCACAATAAGAGAAAAATGTTTGCAGAGCACTACAAACAAACCCTATTCCTATTTCTTTATGGGCAAATCAACTTCAAATATTAACAATACCAGTAATGGTGCAACTTAGTGAGCTGTTATTATTTTTGTTGTTAAGTTCAATTACATAAGGACTGCATTTCACAAACATTATATATTTTAAATCTACCAATGATATCAAGAGCATATTGCAAATGAACTTTGCAGAACACCGCTAATTAAATAGTTAACGTGCATCATGAAATGTATACAAATTACAAAGCATAAAAAAATTTGTCCAAATGGGAAACAATAACAAGAAAAATATCAGAATATATTTTCCACTTTTTTTAAACGCTGCATTCCTTTACATTCCAAAAAAAGACTTTTGAAAATAATTGGCAATCTTTAAAGTTTTCATTGAAGTATTTTAACTCAAATAATATGTAGAAAGTAATTTCATCTTCAAGTTCTTATGCTTTTCATATGACACAAATAGAAGTGTTATTATTTTTTGAAGTTTGAAGTCAAAATATTGCCTCTTTGTCTTTTTGTATGAAATCATAATTGATCGAGTGCTTTGGCACTCCACGCAGCTGATCTCAAAATAGTGACTTACAGTCGTGCCTTCATAAGGATTTGGGTTTTCTTAAGCGTTATTATTGTTAATTCTTTTATATGGTGCACGATAGACACATGTTTGACCACCAAAATAAAACTAATCTAATTTTAATTTAATGAATTAATAACCATTGTGGATGTTAAATTGGAGGTTTGAACAGCCTTAATTATTAAATTTTCCATTTAAAATTAATCTTAATTCGTTTATTAATTATTATTTTGCTCCGTTCAAAACTTAAATTAACATACTAACATTTTTATGTCATATATAATGCGTCAGAATTATTTAACATAAGTGATTTCCGCATCCAAAATTTTTTCAAATATAAAATTAGTATTGACAACAATTAATATTGTTCTAATCTTGAATTAGACTTTTATGGTAACTAATTTAGAAATATTGTATTATGTTTCACCATATGTTCTTTCTTTAAATTTTGGAAGAGTTATTGGAAAATATAAATCAATGTAATAATTGTTTTAAAAGTCAAAATTTTAGCTGGAAAAATATTTCTTATATTTCAGCTTTCGAAAAAGTAGCACTGAGCACAAAGATATTCCTTTCTGATTTGGCAAGTGAAATTTAAGAACCTGGTTTTGTTAATCTGTATTCCTACAGGATCTTTTTATTTATTTGTTTATTATCGCTTTGAATGCTTTGGTCTTTTCGCGACGTCTGTAGATGAGTTCAGAGTCCTTGGCGCCTTAAAGCTATCTGGCATTCTCCTCCTCAGGGCGAGGAAAACATTCTGAAAAAAAATCTTACCCAGACATGTTGTCTAACCGGGATTCAAGCCCAGGACCTTCGGAATGGTAAGCGAACACTACCAGGAGACCACGGAATCGGCCAGTTTAATTTAATGAAGTATATTAAACATATATCTCTCATGGATTCGAACTTTCTTTTTTTATTTCCCCGATGTGAGAAATTTTTAAATGCGGAATAAAAGCAAGACCTAAAGTCCCCAGTTTAGCAACGCTGCTACAAATAACCAAAATGTGAAGGGGGAAAAACTGGCAAAATGACGAAGCATAAAACTTAGGCAGACACTTTAAAGATCGCACTGAGATATTTTGGTGAATAATGTGCGAATGCTTTATAGTATTGACATTTGTTATGCGGTGTAGAACCTCATCCTGAAAATTTAAGATAAGATCCATCGACAAGCTAACCAATAATAATTACATTTTGGAATTTTTACATGATTTCATTTAACACTGCTAAAACTTTTGAAATATAAGCATTATTTAACGCTTGATATTTTTATATCTATATTTGATAAAATGGAATGAATAATGCGGAGGTTAGAGTCGGGAAATAAACTTTTGGAATACAAAAACACTGATTTAATTTTTGGAATTAACGAATGACAAATACACTTTCTTCTAATAAATTTAAAAAAATGACTACTAAAAAGCGTTAATGAAGGTGTGACTTTCAAAAATTTTCCTTTAACATCTTGATATTTGAAAAAATATTTTTTCTCTTAATATCTGAAGAACATACTGTTTATAACACATATGAAATCTACAGATAGGAAAATAAAAAGTGTTATTTTTGCTTTGACTAATTCATGCATTGTTTTTCTATTTTTCCAAATTAAATAGTATTTTATATTCTGCAAGCGACATAACCCCTAAACATATTTGTGTTACATTTTCATAAGAAATAATTATTGTCCAAAAACACCATAACTATAATTTCGTTATTGTAGCCTAATCTATAAATATCGCATTAATCTTTCTGTGTTTAAAAAACAATCCATCTATTCATTTAATTTTTATATCTCAAACAATGGTTATCGAGGTGTTCATGTAGTTCTCTAGATCCTAGATTGATAAAGTATTTCTAAAATGGAGCATTATTACAAGAAAGACGACGGAAAATTAAATTAAAATGAAATGGGGATCACACTGTTATGCCGTTCTTGCTCATATCCTGTTTGCCGCGATCAATATAAGTAACTCACTTCTTCATTCTTATCCCTTCATCTCCTTTCCTTATGATATTATGTATGCATAGCCTGATTTTCTGCTTGCTTGCCTATTGGTTGCAACGCATTGTATAGTAACAGAATTAAGGATTTAGTCAGTTTACCAAACACTTCCCTTCCTTTCTCATCTGTTAAGATGAACTTTGTGTGATTTTTAGCCTATAATTAGAAATGATGACTGGAGGTTTCTTTCCAGAGACCCAGGCATTATATGTTAGCAAAAGATTTAAATTTAAAATTTTTATATAGCTTCAGTTTCACTCAAGGTGCAGTTATAATGTTTGTTATGAAGTGTGCACTGCTAGGGCAACTTTTCATTATACTTTTGGTAAGGTTTTAAACCGTTCTTTCTTTTAAAATGCTTAGTTTTATTGAATTTTAATATTTGTATTTTTTTAATCTGGAAGCCGCGTGATAAGTGGCTGGTGGGGTGTCGGTATGCTATCACATGCCCTCCTGCAATACTGCTCTCTACCCATGATGTCGCAAGAGAGATAGAAGGCGCAGCGGTTGCTTCGGTAGACCAAAGCCCTACTAGGAGCAGGAGGAGGATTTGAAATTTGTTTGCTCAAGAGTTAATTTTTGCAAGTTGGACAAATAAAGTGTTTCTCAAATTTCACTGTATGAATGTTGGCATTTAAATGCTCTAATCATGTTGTAAATATTCAGTTCATTATTGCTGAGTGCTTGTTTTTTCTTGTTATACGCTAAATTAACATTACTTTTATACTTTTTTATATTTAAAATTGTTTCGCACATGTTATGTGCATATTTTTGTTGTTCAACAAATTATAGTTAAATGGGTATTGTCAAACCTTGGAAGTTTTTATACACTGCAGTATTTCTTCCGGACCTTCCTAAAGTAAAATTTTGCCGACATCAAAAGGAGATGCCGCTCTCAGATTACCGAGACACGGTGTACTGTATTATTGAGAACCAAAGAAACGAGATAAGCTCTGAGAAAATTTTATTTTATGAAACTATTTGTTGTTCATGCTTACGGGATTTGAAAACAAAAGTTGAACAGCTGTTCAAGGGCCGGCAGCCTCATCCATTTCATTAACGTAAATACCAGAAAAGTGTATTTCATTTTCTCAGTTAATAATATAGGGATGAGACAAAAGATCTATTCTAAAATATAAAATACTTATAGATGTCCATTATTATACATTACGGCAGATATCACCCATTTATTAAGAAACCTATATTTTTTCTAGCTATTAATCCAATATAAAACGAAGATATTTGTAATTAACGCTGTACAAAGATATCCCAAAAGCGTACATTGTGCTTTCATAGCATGCGTGCTATTGGTGTGTCTTGCAGGAGTTTTAGAGACGACAAAAGTTAAGCGTTATGTAAGTTTCTGTAATATTTCCATTATTCAATTGATGCCCGGTCATTAACAAATGTATGGTTTTCCCCCATCTCTGTGCCTATAATAAGTGTAATTTCTTTTAGCTGTTAATGATTAATGTTAACTCATGAAAGTGAAATATTTAAGCAATGACAATTAGCGTAAATGGATGCCTATTGCGGGTAAATTACATTGGGACAACGTATTTGTTATATTATGTATAAATATTATTTATTATTTACATAATTTAAAACACGAAAATTCATGTGATAAAACTGAACGAGACAGCAGTAAGGTTGTTCGCAAAAACTTTTAACTTAAAAAAATGGTCCTCACTTGAAAATCGTTTGAGAAAGGCTGTCTTATTGCAAGGGTAAATGTCTGAACCACCAACTAAAATGATTTTTAAATGTAAACTACTTGTTAAAAGTAATTTTACACAATTGTCACCTAAATAATTTTATTTTGACAGCAATCTTAACATCATCTCAATAAGACAAGTATATACTCCCTTTGTTTAGCATGGAATGCTACCAGCAGACGAAATTTAATTACAAAGCATATAGGAAACGTACACATAAGGCTATCTGAATGCAAGGCAGTGTTGTCCAATTCTCATTCTCCTTATAAATATTAAAAATCCTTCCAAATTAGTCTAGATTGTGTAACGTAATTCTTGACTTCATGGAATTAGCTTTACCAACAATTCTGCTTAAAATTAGAGATAATGAAACTCCGTCATGTAATTATTACCTACAATTATGAAAAAGATGTCAACTCCTGGATCGATATCTAAACGCGACTGATTAGCTCAAGAGACACCTGTAATCGATATAGTATTTTTTCATAAATAACGCAATAAAATTAGAATCAAAGTTAGGCCATTTGTCTAGTAATGCCATTCTTATAGTTGCTCGTACAATTAAAATTACCTTAGCCTTCAATATTATTATATAACGAGAAAATAACAACCAACATACTTCACACGTGTAAGTTTACGAAACTACATGGTCTGAGGGAAATTGTTTCCACAATCCTTCATTAAAGTAGTAAATGTCTCCTTCCTTAAAAATATGTGCTAACTTGTCATCGACGAGTTCTTTCGCACTCGGGTGATACGCACTGCACAGAAGAAAGTTAGTACTCCTACATTTCTGAAATTCCTTCCTTTGAAACCAGTTTTTAGCAGGTAATCCGCCCATCGTTGAGCGTGTGTTTGCCTTGGTGGTTAAGTGGACAGAAAAATATACGCTTGGTGAGCGGTCAGAGCTATCCGAATTCACTTCCCTATTGAAATCTCGGCTATACAATGAATGCGGAGTAACTTCTCGATTAACCTGCATATCAATGATGATAGTCTCTCTTTTCTGTTCATTATCAAACTTTGTGCATTTGTTACAAATATAAAAATATTAGAACAATAAAGTGACGGACATATGAATAATCAAAGAAATTATCATAATATGGATATTACTAATATATCCATATGCTACAGGAATAATTTAAACTCTTTCTCGTATGATTTATATGTCCCAATAATTTGATATTGTATAGTGTCTGCCGTTTTAGCAATATCTATTGAAACTATACTTATTAAATGTTATAATTATTCCTGGCCTAGACAGAATATTTAAAAGTGTGACATATTAGGTTAATTTAAACAAAGTACCTGGTAAGTTGTCAGGGAAACAAAAAGCAGTGTAACAAACTGTTAACTAAAATCCATGACGAACGTTTTCTTTGAGGTAAATATTCCTGTATAACCCAGGACCTTTAAGTTTAAATCTATACATGTTTCATCTACAGCTACAGCCCACGGTAAAATTATGTTCCGGGAGGACTGGAAATTTAATTCTGCATAGTTGATCGGTTTCAATTAGAAGACCTGGCTGTGCAATTAAATATCATATTCTGTTATCGAAATACCAGTTCTAATTAGTTTTTACATAAAACACATGGATGGCGTCTATTTTATATTGTCTGTATTTTGACAAACACATTTCATTGCTATAATATAAATATTTGTCTTTATATGATATCATTCGCTCTTATCCGTTTTTGCTGTTGATGCTTTAACTCTGCATGCATAATTAGGCAATTATCTTTAATTAAAGTAAGAAAATACATTTCCATAATAATTTTTTCATGACAAATTAAGCATCAATTTATATTATTTTGAAAATTTTTAAAAATATTTGAAACTAATATATTGCATATTTGAGTTTTTAAAAAAATTTAATCGTATATCACGCCCGTTTTTAAGCACTATAGGCGGTGGACACTGATGGTACATGAAAAGAAATGGTAAATTGGGAAAGGATTTTTATTTTTTAAAGGAAGAAAACGTTCCAGGCCTAAGTTTAGGGTACCTCCGCGGGACTTGCCGTTTATGAGGACTGAGGAAAACCTGATAAAACCCTCAATCAAGGAGGACGGGCGGGACTCGAACACCTGACCTCCCTCTCACGAGTGCACGCTTTAACAACCTCGGCCACCCGTGGGGTATGTTTGAGTTTGAAGACATAGTAGTAGTAATAAAATAAGGCTTAGGAAAACAATGGTTTATTACTACTCTATAACTTTTGAAATACAGCAAGTTTAGGGAGAGAAAAAAATAAAGAAAGAAAGAAAGAAAAAGAAAGAAAAAAGGAGCATACACAACAAACCCATAATCAACGTAATGGTTCAATTACTGTTCATATCCTTGAGATAAGTGACGCGGATTGTGCAAAATGCGGAATGGGAAAGTATGAGCAACATTGGTAGCGTGTGTTTTGTGACTGAAGGTAATGAGGCTGTTTAACGCAATAATTTAATTTGATCGTGGGCATATTTACCAAAAGTAAAGGCCAGTATTTACATAACGATAGATCACTAATATATCAGATCAGGGAGCAATATCTTGGTCATTTCAAGAGAACAAGTCCCCCCCCCTTTTTTTCTATGGGCGTTTGACCACTTTTGGAAGCTAAATAGAATTCCGCAAGGGTAGAACAACTTGATGAGATGAGAGCATTTTCATGATCAACAGAATATGATTTCAAGTATATTTGAAAATGTTTATCTGAACCATTGTCATTTTAACACAATAGATGAACTGGAATACAAAGCTGCTTTAAATATAATGAACGGACTTTTCACTTTAGATAAATCTTACGGAATTAAACAAGTCTAAAGAGCTTTGAAAAGTTGTGTGCACGCATTTATGTACACTGAAAGAACGCGCAAACTGCAAGCCACTTTAATCATTAGAGACTGTACACCGGAGAAGCATACTGCAGTAAAAATTTTAGTTAATGTTATGGCCCAGTTGTATTGCACTCTTCAAAAAAGGTGACGGAAATTCATCTTAAGCAAAAATAATAACCAGCCAAGTTTAAGCAAAACAATGTTCAGCAAACTAATATTAGTGTGACATTCAATGTTTGTATTCAATAATATATTTGTGCTTTTTATACTGGCGGACAGAAACAATTTTATCTCATTTGGTGTCACCTGACTTTGCTCTTATACGTTGAAAGAGCACTTTCTAATCAAATATGTTAAGCAGAAAGGAGACTGAACGACACTTAGTATTCACATTTTATCATGAATAAGGTGGAGAAGGCAACTTTGAATTTTGTTAATCTTATTATCTAGATCACGCATCTTTTAGAAATCATCATTGGATTGATTTGGGCTCTAGCATCAGAAAGTGTAAATATAATTTATTTTCTATCTTGAAGATCTCGTCAATCAACAAAGATTATTAGCATAAGTGACCAAAAAAGGAAATTATGCAAGTGTTTCACTGAGAAAATGTTCAAATTTAACCAAAAGTAAGGGCTTTGCACAGATAAATGATGCTATCAGCTACTCCTTAAAACAATTATCGTATTTCACATGTCTTATTATTGAAACAGGAGGATCAAGTTAGTTGTCCATTGACTCTTGAAAATCTACAATTTATTCTCTTAAATTGTGCAGAAGTTGTCTAAAACCGCGATTAGTAAATAATTTATTTTTGATTATCATGTAAGAAAACAAGTTAAGAAAAAGGGAAAATGTTTCTTGAAAATAGCCTTGTGCTCACTAAAATATTTCAGTCATTTTGGAGAGGTAAGGGATGAAAGTTGCTGGGCGTTGTCAAAACCGGAAGTTGAAGTCTTACCTCCATCATTGTGGACATGTTGAGGTAACACAGCGCCAGTTTGGTAGCTTGAAGTTTTCACAACTGTCCTCTACTGTAGCAGCTCACGGGAGGCTGGCATTTAAAAATTTTTGTTTTAACACGACACAATCTCATCCAAGGATAGCACACCAGCAAACACTTCGGAGAAGATGCGTATAAAACATGTGCAAGTTGAACTAAAGATCACAGTTTCATATTTCTTAACCCATGCTTTTATTTAAATACTGCAGCAGTAAAACAGTTTCAGTTGCAGTTAAAATTTGCTTCTTCTTCAAAACTTTATTCATCATATTATGTATATATTTTTTTGCTTTCCAGGCATATTCACGAAACACTTCAAAACCTATTCCCTCTTCCGAAAAGATTAGTTTAAGTCTTTACACTAGAGAGCAACTAAACGTTTATTTAAAGAGGTTATTTATTTAAAAAGTATACGAGTTGGTAATTGCTGCAGTTAAAAGTTAGATAAAACATAAAATTGTTCGCTCAGATAGGCTTCGTCGCAATGAGTTTAACAGGTTAAGATAGAAATGGAAAACAATTAACAAATTGCTAAGAGCGCGTAATATTCAAAGTACATTCACTTCATTATAAATCTCTCTATATTACACTTCTTCTAATCTCTTCTGTGTACAGATGTTTAGATGCCAATTAACAAACTGAAACAGTGTTATAAGACGCGCGGTGGCCATGTTTGGCTCCCTAGGCTCCCCACGTGGTCCGAAGTAAGCGTCTATCGGTCGGAAACCCCGAAGTGGGACTGAATACTGGTACATACTCACGGCGGTGCTCGGGGCGGGCGGCAGCGCAGGGAGGGGCCTGACGAAGGGGGGACAGTTACAACAGGAGTTCCCCTACCCCCCTCCACGTCATATGGCACCACGGGGTGAACGGGAGCAGCTTCTGGAGGAGGGATTAATTAAACCGCCTTGCACCGCCTCTACATGCCTAAGATTTGTGGAAGGCAGTCGTGATGTGCGCTGGTGGCCCACCAAAAACTAGGCTTTATTGATATCTCAATGCCTATCAAGCTCCCTAAACAAAGACAGCTTTTAACCAGAAAACTTTGTAGCATCCCCCGGTGTTCGTTGATGTAATTCTAATTTCTAACCCACAATCGATCTAAAGATCATCAGTGATGCTGATAAGAGTGATAAATGTAACGTCATATTATACTTTTTTCTATCTTTGCTTCTTGTAACTTGTTGAAAAACGTATGCAACTATAATTTCTACAACTTTTATATGAATCACAGAAAGGTCCTGGTATACAGTTTTCTTTTGAAACATTAAAGGTCCCAATCAGGAACTAAAGTAAAAAGCAGATGCAAGAATCCGACATTTTTTACAGAAAGGTGGAGGTTTGTTTCCCTAATTACTTAAAATTTGGTTATGTGGCGCTTATCTAAAACTACCCCCAAACCCCAGGTTCCTTATTACGCGCCGCTTGTGCTCTATGTATACGCACTAAAGAAATGAATCTAGGTAATATTTAGCTATTTCTCATAGCCACCTATGACCTAGGTTAGGCATTATACAATTAGTAATCTTATTAACGTATATAGCACATACATATCTAATTTCATGTAAGGTTCTAATTAACGTTCATGATAATAAACTTATGCGGCAAATTATGATCTTTTGTCTTTTCTTTAGTACAGAAAGGAAAGAAAATAAAGCAGAAGTGGGAGGTTTCTATTCTTGGAGAGAAATGAGCACAAGAAATAGACAATTCCGTGAACGATAAGAGAATAAAAGGAAATGAGGATAAAATGTGTTTCATTATGGAAGTTTGTGTTGAAATGGACATCACGCGGTCCTTTCGATGTATTACCTGGAATTATTTCGCGTTCTTCTATCGTTGTGCTCCGTAAAGTCATCTACAAGAACTAAATACATGAGCGGTGGCGTTCAATCGGCGTTTCACACATCACACAAAACTCATCCTATCCTATAATTAAGATCATTGTATGAATGAATAGAACTACACGCTCTTATTGCATCGCTACTTGTTTATAATATGTAGTATTAGTTTCAGGAACCTTTGTGCGCATCCTCAGTTAACATTTAACATTTCTAGTCATTGAATTATCCAGCAGTTGATGTTTAGCTGATGATGCGAACAAAAGCTTCGTGAAACTAATACCACACATTAGAAACAAGCAACAAGAGCGTGCAGTTCCACTCAATCATAAAACATTCTTAATTATATGATTAGCTTCACTGTGCAAGTTTCAATAAACATTTCCTGTTACTATCTCTGCTTAAATGTCCATAAGACAAAATGCAATAGGCAGACTCGCCTAATGTAGATGTTTTATGTACAATTCATACTTCTCTCTTTCAAAGGCGGTGAACTTATTGATGCCGGTCCCATTGAAGTCCTCCATATTATTGAAGTTCCTTTCTATGGACAGCATAATTAACGCAGTTAACACTGATCTACATAATTTTTGCTGAAAGAAAACTGCTCATATTTTCTTATTCCTTAACATGTGGAATCTCTCAAAACAGCCCTAGTTTTGTTTCATCCGGCGACATTTTTTCAGAAATCGGCATTATAGAAAATAACAGTTTTTATTATTTGTTCATTGAGCAGATACATAAATTAAATATTCTGAAAGATTTAAACAAGACAGTAAGTTTTACACTTTATGAATGAAACAGGGGGGGGGGGCTAAATCAGACCTTTGGAACAGAAAAAATTGGCCACAAAGGAGTAATTTAGTTCCTAGAGAGAGAGAGAAAAAAATGTGAAGCATGAGCCATCGGTTTCCCATTCCAATGTCCTTCTCCACTACTCCATATTAAGTTAGGTTTGATGTTACTGCTGTGAATAAGCACAGTGATTGTCTCAACTTTCTTGTTACAAAGTTCCCACAGAAAACTGAAGCTAAGATAGCAGCAGGTATTTTCAATGGACCCCAGATGCAGGATGAGTGAGACCTTTCCTTAGTCAAGGTCTGAGTTAGAGAAGTCAGCATGCTTGGCATACATATGCACGCACACAAAAGACAAAATTTTGGGCAACAAAAAATATGAGAACTATAAACAAAATTGCGGAGAAATGTTACATTTTAGAAATCTAAGTATTAAAGTGCATTTTCTCAACTCTAGGACATATCAGAACTTAAAAAAAAAAAAAAGGCTCTTCGCCCAAATAGTCAGAAAACTTGGAAATTCATAATTATTGAGTCACAGCTTTCTTTTTTCAATATATTAATAATTAAATTAAAATATTGTCTTAGCTATATGTCTTAAAATTTAATAATATTTCAAATATAAGTATATTGTTACATTTGATGTGCTTTGGTTAAATAACCTAGCCCGATAAAGAAAAACTATTTGAAATCGGGTAATTTATATTACATATATACAGTAGGAAAAATAAAAAAAGCAAGGAAAAATATTTTTTTTTGGAAACCAGGTAATTTTTCCTCTGACATGGTGCTGAGGAGAAAAGCATTTATTTTCTTCCACTAGAAAAGCACCTCATTGCGTCTTACGCTATCATTGACATATTTGTGATACTTTTAATAGCTTACTAGTTTCACTGAATGCTGTTTGAAAATTTGTTTTAATCATGAAGTGTAATAAACACATCGCTCCCGTAACCTTGAATCTCTTCTCTCGTATATTGAATTAGTTCTGTATTCAGTCTGTATTTATTTAAGAAATGATATGTTTTTACAGTATATGGATAAGAGAAAATTCTTTTCATATGCTCCAAAATGTTCTGTCATACGTAAATTTGCTAGTTAATGATCTCCCCCAGTTCTTCCCACAACTGGTCAATTTTCTTACCTTTAATCTTGTGTATAGCTCAACAAAAATTTCAATACATTGTTTAAGTGGGTGTGCATAGCATATATAGCTGGTTGTATAATAAATTTACATTTAACCTTTGGTAAAACACTCAGAACAAAAACTCAAATGTTAACTTCTAATTTGAGACTCAAGACCTCATCGAGTTACTTAATCGGAAATCATTCTTTGTCCTTTTAAGGCTTCAATTAAGCTGTCTAGGTTTTCATATAGAGTTTACATGTTACTATATTTGAAATAATGTTTAATGTTAAAAGGGGCGAAGAATCTTCCTGTCTACTATTTCATTCACCTTCTAACGATTTGGTATCTTGATCGTATGAATTGTGAAATGCCCAGAACCTTTCAATAGGGTACCATAAGTTAAAACACAGGTAACAAAAAATTATAATTACTAAATCTGCTCCTTACCACATTATATTTTCATCCACGATTGCCGATACTAATTCAGCATTGAACATTTCAGTTTTTTTAATCTCTGATGATATAACTCTAGCACACAATCTGGTTGACTGCTTAAAACTTCTTAGATCTCTTAAACACAGTGGAAAGATGGTATTTAAGAGCTATGTTCAGTAAAGCTCTGAAAACTTATTATTTACATAACACGCCCAATTTCATTCATTTGTATTATATATCTCCGCTTTGAACTTTTTCACAGTGCTTTTATCATTACATTTTCTTGAAAATACTATATTTGAAAGAACACGCCAGTAGTATCCACCCCGGATTATCCGGCTGGATTAGATGACGCTAGTGTCGCTTCTCCTCCAGGTGACAAAGGGTGGAGAGGGTAACTGTCATTAGATGGTAGGATTTTCGTTCATTCAGTTGGACAATCAGAGGCTATTTTTATTTGTTTAATATATACATATAATTACGCAGTGATTAAAATATAAATTACACAATATGATGTGAACTAAAATGGCGGATAGTTGTGGGTTAAGATTATACGTAAAAGTATTAGTGGCAAAACTGTGAACTAAACATGCGCTGTATTAAGAAAAATAACTTGGAAAGCGTTTGGTGGCAAAACTATAATCCGAGGAAAATGGTGGGGAAGGCACTTGGTGGCTAAACTATCAATTTAGGAAAATGATGGGGAAAACGCTTGATGCCAAAGCTGTGAACTAAACGTTGGTACAATCAGTTGCCCATTTACCACAATTTTTACCATAATGGCAAAACTGAGAAATATATACACTCTTTTGGGCAATTAAAAGTTTTCCCCGCACAAAAATTATTTTAAAATATGTGGTATATGTCATTTGGTAAAAGCTAAGTAATCTCCACCGTCACTATCTTCATCGTTGCTGCTTTTGTAGAAGCCCAGGTTTTGGTCTTCAAAAGGTGTAGTGACGCAGATGAATAGCACGCGACAAATGTTTTTGAGGTTTTCCTGGACAAAAGGTACGGAGATGGGGACGACAAAATCACCAATGGAAGCGGTGGAGAAGCACCCCGCAGGAGTTATCTTGCATTTAGGGCGTGTGTATTGTTGGTGTTACCGAGGTAGACGATACAGAGAGTGTCTCTTCCATAGTGAAGTACTTTTGACAACAAACATCTGACTTCCACGACGTCGGCAATGTTGACGGCGAGTATGACAGTCACTGTCAAGACATACATAGGTTTTTTAATGATGCCGTCATTATCCTTAAAATAGCTTATGCTGAATTTAAATAATAATTCCTCTTTGCACCAGTTGCTGTAGATAGGTAATCAATGACCTAATGGCCGCAGATAATTGCCTCCTATTCCTATCCTATAGGAGGCAATTACGCCTTGATATCACCTTCCCTGCCGGTGGAGGAGATTATTTCCAGCATTGAATCTGGGATACGGCCCTTTCAGCTCCTGCTGCAGAGGAAATCCGCCAGAATTCTCAAACGTGCCAAACGTCCAAGAAGCAATCTGACGCACCAAGAAAGAACAGCCTTCATGAGACTCAATGCCGCCACGGACATCATTGTCTGCTCTGCAGATAAGGGCAATGCTACTGTTCTCCTGAACCGTCAAGACTATCACAACAAGACCTAAGAACTACTACAGCCTGACACTTACCAAAAACTGCAACGTGATCCTACATCTCGTATTTTACGAAAAACCAACAGTCTAGTCAAAACGTCATCCATATCACCTGAGGACAAACGCCGCATCACTAGATCTGAAGCTCAACCTCCTAGACTCCACGGTCTGCCCAAGATACATAAAGCAGAAGTACCATTACGACCCATTGTCAGCGGAATTGGGTCCCCCACCTACACGGTCGCCAAGTATTTAGCCAATTTATTGCAACCGCATATCGTCTCCACTGACATCTTCATCAAGGACTCACATCACTTGATACAGAAAATACAGACCATCACATTGCAACCTCCAGATATCCTCGTTAGTTTCCATGTCGTCTCCCTGTTTACCATTGTTCCTGTAAGTGACGCCATCACACAGTTGAAAGATCTCTTTCCAGATGACATACTAGCATTGTTTCATCACGTGCTCACTACCACTTACTTTCAGTGGGACCAGACTTTCTTCGAACAAATAGACGGGGTCGCTATGGGCAGCCCACTCAGCCCGGTTATTGTGAATTTCTTCATGGAGTCCTTCGAGTCTCATGCTCTTGAGTTCCGCAGCTCTCAAACCATCCATATGGTACCGCTATGTTGATGACACTTTCATCGTATGGAGTCACGGAGACTCAGTTCTTGATGGTTTCCTTCAGCATCTCGACAGTTTCAATTCACGTATGCAGTTCACCATTGAGAAAGAGAAAGATGGCCAACTAGCTTTCTTGGATGTTCTGGTTACCAAAAAACCAGACGGGAAGCTGGGACACACAATTTACCGCAAACCCACCAACACCAACCGGTATCTGAACAAAAATTCCAACCATCACCCGAAGCAGAAACGCGCGATGATAAAGACCCTCACTGACCGCTTTGCTCGCATCTGCGAGCCTGACTCTTTGCAACAGGAACTCCGGCATCTGGAACGGGATCTATCTGCAAATGGTTATACAGCACAAGAAGTACGCAGAGCAATACGCCCATCCACACACCACCAAGCCATACATGATTCGCCTAAGAGCAATGGTATTGCCTTCCTGCCGTACTTCAACAAGGCCACTGACAGAATTGGACGCCTACTCAAACGCCACAACGTCAAAACCATTTTCAAGCCTACCAGACAAATCAATAATTTACTACGCTCGACCAAAGACCCCAGGGGCCCACTCGCTTCGGCCGGCGTCTACCGGATTCCTTGTTCCTGCGGTGCTGTATACATAGGCACCACTCAAGGAAGCGCCAACACACGGATCTCCGAACACAAGAGATGCTGCCGTCTGGGCTATCCGGGCAAGTCCGCGGTCGCAGAACATACTATGTGGGCAGATGGTGAACACACTATCCAATACAATGAAAGATCTATCCTATCTTCAGTACCATACTACCACGCTAGATTACAACGCGAAGCCATAGAAATCTACACGCATCCTAATAATTTCTATAAAAAGGGAGAGGCTCTCATACTGAGCAAAACGTGGCCTCCGATATTAGAGCACATAAAACAAGCCCACACTAGCAAAATTCATGCGAACCAATCACCGATCAGAACGGAGATGCCGCGCCCTCCGAGTACAACCACTATGCTCCAGTCGAACCAATTCCCTTCGAGCAGTTCATATATAAATATAACACTTCCTCAGCTCGTCGTGCAGCAGTTCCACTGGTGTGGGTCTCTGGGATTTAGTTATTATGCACGAGATAATGTGCGAAGATTCAGAGATACTATATATAAAATTACTGTATTTTTCGGACTGCAATTCCTCTCGCCAGGCTCACTCGGCTACCTATTAACGGTATATTCACAGATAATTCAATAAATAGCCGGATCTATCAATTACAAAATAACCTAAGCTGAAGAAATGCAATCAACTAATTAGGTGTCTAGGGATGACGCAATTTCCTCTGGAGACCCGCGTGTTCTCGGGATTATACAAAATAACTAGTAATAATAGCTTTGTGTGTAAATAAACACCTGCTCTCCCTCCCCCCTCTCTCTGTATATGTAGAATGATACAAACGTAGTTTTTGCGAAAATATTTAACAAAGAACAAATGTTTTGTTATCTTTTATACAGATTTCTTTACAAAGTTTGATCCAAAAGGTGACCTTAGTTCTCGTCTTAAAATATCCAACATTTAGGCAAAACATATCCAAGTTCTGGAATGACTGTTTCATCAACAAGCGTTTAAGATCACGTAGTAATCGAGAAAAACTTCATCTTTACAATACTACAAAGCGACAAATCACATTGCGTGAGGTTGCATCAACATTCTGTTGTACCACAAATGTAAATCTCTAATCTACAAAGATCCTTACCTTAAAACAATTACGAAATAGCACCTATTCTGTTGCTATATCAACTAAATCTTGGCAAAATTGAATGATTTCAAGTTCTGCAATAACAACCTCTTGTAACCATCATTTTTTTATATTACCCTATTGATTTTTTTATTTGGTTTATTTATGGACGCTCTTGAACATCTCAGGTCATCAGCGTCTCATTCAATTCAGGGCGTGAAACTGCCGACAAATTTTGCTTAGAGGCCTCTTCTTTCAGGCTTGAGGTTCTTTTTCGTGCCGTAAATTACGACACGGGCCTCACGGCTTTACTTATCTTCCAAAGGAAGCCATATTTAGGATTTTTATGCCCGAAAAAATCCATTGATCCTGGTCGGGATTGAACCCGCGATCTCGGGTTTAGGAGGCGAGTATGGTTACCACCAGGACCGACTGTCATCATCATCATCATCACCCTACTGGGAGGAAACTAATAATTGTTTTTGTTCTTCTATTTGTATTTTATTGCAATACATTCTTCTCTATTTTCCAGATAGAATTGAAACCTTTAAATAATAGATCTCTTAGATACTGAGGTCATATTTCTGAATATGCTACACAATATTTTTTTCAATGCATATAATGTTCTGTTCTATTATTTACTGTCTCGTTGCTTTTACCGCATAAATATTTTGGAAACTATATTGGAATTCAGTTGTTGCATTAAACTTAACGCGGGCATTTTGTAGTTAATTCAAGTTAATTCTGTAGCTTTTAATAAGACAGAACTGAACATAACAGGCTATAGTTTTCAATCAAAAAAAGTCAGATTTATGAGTATTTTACTTTGCGCACTAGTCTGACAATAGTTTTAAAACAAAAACTGTGGAAAAGTGTCCTTGTAAGGATTTATTTAATAATGTGGATTAGAGGTTAAAATTTACCATGATTAAAAAACACATCTATAGGAACCAGCTTTCAATTATATTTTAAAAGTATTATCCAATAGGGTAAGTAAAATGGACGGTTCAGCAAATGAGAGACGGACCAGTTTTAAGAGCCGAAGTAGACTAACTTAAATCATGAAGTAGAAAAAAATATTAAAACATTCTTTCGTTAAGAACGTGGGAGTTGGTGTGGTTGCATTTAAAACTACTAGGAAAATTCCTAGATCGATACTACTCTCTGATTAAACATAGACATTGAAATATATGCCGAGTAAACAAATTAATAGCAGGGAACAACTCGCGTAGTTGTCTCCTAGCTTCCTGTAGAAGTGAGAGAGAATGAGAGAATGAGAGTGAGTACGTGAAAGAGTGTGTGAGAGAGTGAATGTGTGCCTGATTTATTGTGTGCAAAATTTTTTATTGTACTGGAAGGAGCTCCTCTATAATTACAAACAATTAACTAAAAAAAATCAATTTTAACTCTCCAGCACACTTCTTAAAGGCACTTAGAAACGTTACGACGTTATTGTAACACATTCACATCTTTCAACACAAATATGCCAGGTGTATAGCAGCCTATTCCAAAGATAATAGAAGTGATGCTCAGGAAATGTTTCACCCCTTTCTTCTATAAGAATAATTATTTTTCTCGTGAATTTCTCAAAGTGAACATGACCTCAAAGCTAAAAAGGTTTGCTTCCTCACACTAGAAGTTTACTAGTGATCATAAAAATGTTTTTACCTCAGCTAATAATTTAGATATCACGTTTGGAAGTCGCCAAATGAGCTAAACCTACTGTTTGTACTGTTGTAATGAATTGTATAACAGGTGAGGTAGTGGCCCGAAACTCACATTGCAGTAAAAATTAAAAAATAGTTTTAGTAATTCTTGAAGTGCTCGATGATATTGAAGGATAAAGTTAGGAACTTTATAGATTTCTGCGAGTAGTAAATTATCATTTTTTCTTAAGATTAAGAGATTTATGTGATCTCTTATAATATTAACATACAGGTAGGAAGAGAAAGAAAGTCTCATTGCTTTAAATGTCTTTGAAGCGAGCTCTCTGCTATTTTTGAACATCTCTTCTAGCTGTTTACTCCGTCAAAAACACTTTCGTTGCCATATTCATTATCTTTAATTTGTACAATAGGGAAGAGATTCTGTCTTAATTTCCCTAATTACTTTTCCATTTCCTCTTATAAAATACATTTTATATAGCTACAGCAGTGCAATCATTTCCGACGTACCGCCAGGGGTGGCCGAGGTCGTTAAGGCACGGACTCGTGAGCGGGAGGTCTGCGGTTCGAATCCCGCCAGGACCGTCCTCCCTGACTGGGGTTTTTTCCAGGTTTTCCTCAGTCTTCATAACTGGCAAATGCCGGGGAGGTACCTAAACTTAGGCCTGGAACGCTTCCTTCCTTAAAAAAAAATCCTTTCCGAATTTATCATTTCATTTCATATATCATCAGTGTCCACCGCCTGTGGTGCCTCAGTAGTGAAAACGGGCGTTAAACAGTACTCAAAAAAAATTTCCGACGTGGTTATTCAGATTACCCAATAACTTCCTATGATACATTTGTAGCGAAGCAGGTCTATTGCGACACTCTATATAATGAACTACAAAAACCTCAAGGAAAATAAACATAATGCAGAACACTAAAAGACACAAATACCACAAGCTCTCTTTATCACAAAAGACCATGCTAAGGGGTGTAAGTTTATTTCTCAGACGAGAGCCCCCTGGCTATGTATTCGTCATTTCTCTATACAGAGTGTCCCAGAATCATTGCCCACATTGTTCAAGAGATGGCCGTGATACAACCTCCACTGTTTTATCATAACATTAAGTAGGACTAATTGCTTCCATTTCAGTTCTTTAGCTGGTTTTTTTTTTTTTTTTTTTTTTTTTGATATTGTTAACACTCTTACTGTGACATTAATCAAACATACAAATGTTTACATTTATTATTGTTTATTCGAATGGCACTATAATGTTAATAATACGAATCTTAATTAAATAATTCATAATAAACGAATAGCATAACAATACGTATCTTCTCTTATGAATCAGAAATCATATGTTAGATAGCGACCTTGCTCTACACATCCGCAGAGCTGTGAGTGGTTAGGGTGGCGGATTTCTAAAGTAAAATGTCCCGAGTTTGAATCCTGCTTCCCTCCCCATAGGCTTTTCAAATCTAATGCGCTTACATACTTATTTCTACCCAATTGTGTCATATTTTAAGCGTTTCTAGTAATATTGTCTAATTAGTCTACAAGATTGTGTTTCCAGAATATTCCCATTGGGTATAAAAGGGATAGTTCCCTCTATGAGGGAGTTTTACAACAGGCGAGAATAAATTACGTTGGTACAAATAGTTGGTGAGGCTGGAGGAAACCTTTGTGCTGCACGAACACTGTATCCACAACGGTTTACCCTTCCGTCATGTCTTTCGGCACATTATTTTGTAACTGGTGTACGGAACGTACAAGTCTATGTACTAAAGGTTAGGCGATTATTGATGGAGCGGTTTTATTTCAAGAAAACTCCCACCGCAGTCCATTTAGGACTCAGCAAGACTTCTATTAATCAAATACATCAAGGACAGAAGTGATGGCCAAACAAACTTCAGTTGGTTAAAGAGTTAGCAGAAAATGACTTTCAAATAAGAGTTACCTCGCGTCTCCAACAACAGACAGATTTCATACGCCAAGTTCGTTGGTCAGATGAAAACATCTCACCAACACTTGCGGCGTGTACTGGGCAGATTGCAATCATCAATGATTCCGTGAGCATCATATCAGATGCTCTCATACGATATATTTTAAGTGATCATGTTATTTAACGAGTCTTTCTGGAAGAGGTCTCAATGGAAAACGTTTCTTGAACTTTCTGCAGACTCCGTAACCTTTTAGATGATGCCTTGTTGCAGATGGTAGCACATCACTGATTACATGTGGATGACGCCCCGGCACATAATCTCATGGTGCACCTTACCTATCCATGGAGGTGGATTGGCAGTGGTGCACCTATATCCTGGCACCCTCGTTCGCCAGACCTCACACCCATATATTTCTTACTATGGGGAGACTGGAGCATTTCATTAGACCACAAAACATTAAAGTGCTCCCCATTCGCTCTGAGGGAAGGTGAACTAAATTCGGATGTTAGTGATATAAGACTTATTCCCAACGAAATATTTTTATACTCGAATAAAATAATATTATTTATCATTACCTTAACAACACTAACCCTTTTAATATTATATTTAAATCCAAAAAAGCATTTTATACAAACTATTCGAATTCCTTCATGCATAAACTTCAATAAAAACAGATTTCTATTAAAATATACAATTAACCAAATAAGTCGTAGTACGCTTCGATTTCGGAAAACTGTGCGATTTTTACGTACTCATTTAACATAACACCTATTCTGAAGGGATAGGCCACAACACTATATATGCATTGCTCATTGTTGCACTTAACCACGAATAACACTACTGACTGTGTAGTTTATAAACACTTCTCAACTGACTTGAGCTCACTTTCCTACTAGCATAGAATGCGGAAAATATACCATTGCATCATTCCCGAGAAACTAATAAGAAACTTAAACAACCATTTGAGGAATAAAAGGGGGAGAGCCAGGAAAAATTATTCGTAAGTAGCAATCAGAGGCGCACAGGAAAAACTTAAAAAGATCTTGACGAGATTATTAAAAAAAGCTACTAATCTTTGCCGAATTTGGTAGAAGAAGAAGAAATATACGAAAAATTAATTGAAGATAACATAATAATGGAAAACCAACAGGTTAAAAATATTATTATTAAAAGTTCAACTTTTGTTAGCCTTATTTGATGAAAGTCCAACTTAAATACCATAAAACATAAAAAAAAAAAAGGAGATTTGTGGTGCTTGAAATTATTTTAAGTTGAAAAAAAAAAAAACACTCAGCTGTTTAAGAATTTCCAGAAAGGTCATTCAGTTACAAAGTGTCTTATGAGTGAAAGGCGTAATTATATTTTTCCCTTGCTTCCGTTTTATCATTGACTTTTTTGGCATTCTGTCATTCAAGTCACCCAGAAGCCTTTGCCATCATTTTCACGCAATGGCAGCGTCTCTGTTTGCACTGAAACAGTATGCTTCCGGGTACCAGCTCAATTTCCTGGAACATCTAAGCAAGAACATCAACTTCGATCTTAGTGGTACGTCATGATGCTCGGCAACATCTAGACTGAGTTTCAAAAGAGGGTTTTTGCTCAGTTTGTCTATGAGATACGCAGTTATATTTCTAGTGGTTACTTTATTATCACATATTTTCTGTTGACTATTTATATTATGTTACTGAAAGTTAATTAGACCCACCATTGCACACCTGGTGAAAAAGTTGAGTTGCATCCGATCAGGGACCTTTCTAAATTTTTATTAAAAAATTTAGGTAATTTCAGACACCAAAGGCATCCGAGTTTATTTTTATCACCTCCTCGACTGTTAAGAATAATCTTAATTGACGTCATCGGAAGTTATCATATACACACACAAAAAAGTAAGTAATATTGTAGAATGCACTTATAGCTATAAAACAACATGAAATGTTAATTTATTAATTTTGGTATCATCTTCAGCGGGAAATTTTGCACGTTAGCATTACTCAGCTTGAAATTGAGAGGATCGTTTTATTTAGTTACAATACTCTCGTGTAAAACAGTTCTAATGCCTTTTACTTGAAATATAGAGCATTAGTTATGCACTAAAAATTAAAAATATTTATTTTACCTGAGCTAATTCTAAAAATATGGGCTTAAAAACTGAAAAATGTGTTATAATTGAACCAAACATAAGAAAACAAGCAATCTATTATAAAAATTAATATTGGAACTCATCAATTGCAGCTAAACTTCTCATAGGAGTTGCAGCATCATTAAACAATTGCACACCACAAACTTTGCCTATTATCATTAGTAATGCTTCTTTAACTGATTACTTAAAAAGTCAACTGAAGTTTCTGGTTTGTTGGTAGATATGAAGGCCATTTTAAATTAGTATCATGTATTAAATTATATAGACATCACTGAAGCAGGTCTACCAACCTGGCTTAAACGAAAGAAATGCACCAGTAATACCTGAAAAAGTATCAACTATATGCTATTTAGACTGTAAATTTAATTCCTAAAATGCCAATACATACATCCTTACTTAAACTCCAGACCTCACAGAGGATAATGTTGGGATATACCTATGTAAGTATACGAGGGTTCATTTCGAAATACACACCGGTTACTAATGCAAATAGGGGCAGCTTGTTCCCCCCTCTTCCTAGTTCCATTACAGCACTTCGAACAATTACTTTTTGTTTTACGTTAACCGTATACTACTTTTATATTGACAAATTAATTTTTTTAGATCAGCGCTAATAAATTACGTAATAGAAGCAATAGAAATTTTGGGCACATTTGCACCTTAATATGTGATAAATCACTTTTAAGGCAGTTTAGTGATCAGTCCCAGGGAATCAAGAGACAGCGGTTGCAAAATCTGGATGACATCTATGATGAACAGTAATTTATTCTTGTTTTCAAATTGAAAACACACTGTATAGATATGTGATACATAAAATATGCTAAACTTACTGTAATATCACGTAGGGCTATCGGCATGTGTATCAAAATGTTCTCAAGAGGAAATCCTCGCAAGAATGCAGTTCACCACACCAACATATCCCATGATTCACTGAGAATAAACGCAGAACAGCTGCTTCATATAAGCAATAAAGACCTTGAAAATAGATAATTCAAACAATGACAAAAATGAATAATCTTGAAACAAGAATAGAAGTGATCCGTAACGTGTGGATTAAGCTGCTTCGATCTACCTCACTTTTACGACTTGCCCGACCCAGCCCACTATGTTCCACTCAGAGACTGACTCGAATAGAAGAACTTCTATACTCTTCCGCTTCAATCTCGACCGAATTGCTTGTGCCTTCTAGCAATGGGCATGGATTAAAGTTTCTAGACCAATCAAAAAGCTACTCTTGCTCCGTAAGTCCAGCCCAGACTTACGTTATATATACCACCTCGGGCGACACAACTTCCCTTTAAAGTTGTTGTATTGCTTCTCTTTGTTGGTAAAAATAAGAAAGAGAGAGCGATAACTGTTTTCTTTCAAAACAAAAGGGGAACAGGTGAACAAGAGATGCCGCATTACTTCAGCTAACAGCTGATTTGTGGCCATTCATTATAACCTTCTAGTTACGCACTTATTCCAGAATTAAATTTGTAAAAAGCACTTAGGTCACCGTATTTTTGTTTTTTAGTTGTTGTAAGGGCTACAATGAGCCTAGTTTTATTAGACAGCTGTATGTGACTTACGTGTTTTCGAATTTCTCAACTGGATATGTACGCAGTTGCAAGGAAACAGAGATACTATAAAATGTAAGTGAAATAAGCACTTTAATGGCCAGAGAGTTAAAATAATTGGCGTAGAAACAAAAATGGAAGCAAACGTAAGCGGATAGTTTGACTTAACGCCAGCAGACAGGAGAAGAAGTAAAACCAAATTGAACAGAGAGCTATTTTTGACCTGTTTTTGGAATTGAACTCAAGTCGTACGGGCCAAGGTCGTGCCAAACTATTCCTCTCGCACAACTTTGATCAATAATAGCATGTACATAATGTTTCATAATGAAGACTAACAACAATTAATAGCAATTATTCGAAGTCTGCAGTCACAGATTTTAATGATGAAAGCTACAACTTTCATTCCGTAGTTTTCTCATTTCCATCATGATATTTTCTCTAGTAAGGGGATTATTTCTGTAGACTATACGTTTCCTCTTTTCTAATGGTAGATAACCTTTCAATAAATATTTTTAATTTTTTAAATTTTATTCTGCAAAGCTTATATCCTGATAACTTGATTCTATATTCACGTCATAATACTCCAGATTAATTTTTATTTATTTTTCTTTATTTATCAATACATTTTAAATTACAATTTAAATTCTACATATATTAAAACTACAGTGCTAATACTATATCTAAACAAAACTAAAACTTCAAAAATTAAACCGGTACTGGAAACCAGCACAAAAACTATTTTAACTATAACGTATAATTAAACGTACGATTTAATTGCTACTAGTAACCAGTAACAATAAATTTTTACACTCATTCAAGGCACTTTTTAGATATTTTAACTTTTAAAACTAATTACCTTTAAATTAATTGATATAAAATTGTTATTTAATATACTATCTAAAATCTCCATTTCTGCTGACGCTCAGTATTCGGGCTGCTTCCCTCCGGAATTCCAGGCAACAGGATCTGGACATCAATGCTGCCGGTCTCAAGCAGCAGTTATGCTGGACCAATGCTGTGTTGACTGTTCAGTTTCCTTTTCTTCTCTTTTTGCTTAATCTTCTTCTACATTTGAACTTTTATTTGTACATTCAACATAGATTTAGATTGAGCTTTGGTTCTTTTTACTTCTGTGTTTTTTTTCTTCCTCTTCTACTTTTTCCATACACTTTACAAACCTCATATGTATTTTATGCTAATATTTTTTTTTTGTTTGTACATGCTTTGCCAATAATGTTCATCATTATTTTTTATTTTTTTAAGCCAATAAGATGCTACTCTTAAACGGATTAAATAAACAATTTCCATTTACCCAAGATTACTAATATGCCTGTACAACTCAATACAACTCCTTAAAGGGCTTCTAATACATAACTCGCGTGCCTTTTCCCCCTAAATTCTCCTCGATAGTTTCATATGGCAGCAAAGATGCCACTATGATAGCTTTTTATTCCATCATCTTGTATATTGAAATATCTTTGTTCAATATTAGCCAACTTAAACATAACGTTTTCTGCTCGAGTTCTTGTAGTTTCTACATGTTTCTTAAAATTTAATTTTTTGTACAACTAGATACCTAGATATTTATTTACTGCTTTCTTTTTATATTAGTATTGTTAATTTTAATAATCCGTTTTTAAATTTCCTTTTAAAAAAAAAATATATATATATATATATAATCTGTGAGGAGCTGTTTACAATTTTACGTCTATGCACCATTTATTTACATGATCATTATATTCCCTTTCTGTTATTTCCTTCTATTATTATTAATAAATAATCTGCATATCAATAACCTCTTTTATACTATCTAAACCTTCTCATTTCTCTATTAGAGATTCCAAAAATATGTTCCATAATATCGACCCTAAAATTGATACTTGAAGACATTCTTTGGTAATTTGTTGTAATACCCTAGTTTGCATTTTTAAATATATATTTCTGTTTTTGCAATAAATATTTAAGAATTGTAAACGAATTCTGGACGCTTCTTTTTCCTTAAAATTTGAAATTTTGTTGTATATTTCAATATAATACAATTCACTTTACTAATAACTGTAATGACACTAATAGCCTCTAATAAGACGTAAAAACACAGATTTGAGTTATACTGCTATATTAACCGCAAACTACGATATATCTGATAGTCTATGTACAGTCAACAGCGCGGAAACTGTTGTTACGAAAGGCGACTAGAGTGACCTTGCTCTCAGCATTAGGTGATTGTACTAACCTTAACATTAAACTTTAAGTTTAGAAATGAATCTGTAAATCTACCACAAAAGAAAAGAACAGGCGCCCAATGCTCTGAATGGTATAAAAAGTTACATTCATTCGTCCGAAGCAGTTTTTTTCCTTGTAAATGAAACGTTCATATTTACATCGAAGTCCTTTCCACCTTTAGAGAAACAAATGTTAATAACAGCATTAATTCAACACAAAAAATAAATAAATATAAACTTCTGCTGTATCTTGAACTTCAGGGTTGTTTTTTGCTTCTTTTACTCTGAAATCTGTACAACAAGATGTATAAAAAGCATTCTCCCTCCATTTAACGCTTTACGAAATACTTGTATTGTCTTGCCGTTCGAACCACAAATGTTTGGTTTTTCTTCATTAATCAACATGTACCCTCACATTAAATGTCGTGCTTTGGTTTTTTTCAGTATATTTTCTGATTTTGACTCATATTACAAGTACTAGTTCATGATGTGGAGTACATTTTTTCCTTTTGTTTATGAGTAACTTTCTTCCTTGTGAGCTTATTGCCTCAAATGTAAACATTATATTATTATACTTGTATTGTATTACTTCGTCACTGGTGGCACTAATTGCTTCTATGCCTTATTTCCATTTAAAACAGTTATTTGTACCTAGGTTGCCGCTACATCTACATTATTATTGTTTATGTTTGGGGACTCAAATAAATTAATTTAAACATTAACAAAAAATATTCGTAATACATACACTCTTTAAGCGTAAAATATGTTCTAAATAGATGTTTATTTACATAATAACTCTGTAGGATATTATTATGCAACATAAATTTTATTTATAAATGTTGGTTAAATGTTTTATCGTCTTATTTTAGTGAATGGTCATTCACTGCCGATATTTCTGGTGATTTTCCTTTCTTTCTGAATCTTCCTACAACTGTAAAATGCATGTTTTTCACTACGACAGGATCAAGTTGGATCTCCTAATATCATAGTAGGATTTCAGTGAACTGCGTTTATCACAATTGTTGTAAAATTAGGAATCATGTTCATTTTTATTTTTAACCTTTCTTCCATGCTAGGAAAGAAATTGTGATCTATTCTTTGACATTTTTATTTTGTCAAATGTTTTTCACTTAATTCGCTTTTCAACATAGTAAGCAGGGTAAACTGAAAATTACGATCATTGTTTCTTTGCTGTTTGATCTGTCAGTTCCGTTTTGACCCAGTTATTCTCTAAACCCCCCGGTGGTTTCTTATTAAGTATTTATGCTTTTGGTGATTTCATATGGAAGATAGTGTTATAGTGTTGTTTATATATTGCTATTGTTTTCGAACGAGAGCTGCTTCTTTCTGTTTTCTTGTAGAACTTTTTATAGTTATATTTTGGGCTTGGATATTTCTATATTTTTTAAGTTGTCTGAATTCAACCGATACATTCAATTTTAGAAGCAGAAAGTTACCACTCCTGATTCTAATCCTTGTTTGCTTTTGCTGCACATTTCTAAAGAATGTTTACTACTAAATGCTAAATTTCCATGAATTCTGCCGTTTTTTTCGATGTCAAGAACTAGTTCTGCAACATATCTGTAAAGATGAGCTTTGTCGTTTATAATGCATAATACTTGCTTAAATCTGAAATTAATTTAAACGCTGAACTTTTTCGTATTTAGTTTCATTTCTTCCGTTGGCTTCTTCGCGTGTCTGGCGACACATTCCTGAACATTAGAACAACGGGACAAAGTTGATCGAGTGGCGTCTGGAGAGGAGAACTCAGTCGCGAGATATTGTGCGAATCATTGAAGTGGATCACAGCTCGCAATGATGATCCTTCGCTTAGATGAAGGATCTTTATAGGTATAGTCTAATGATCTTGCAGGTTGTCCCAACGAAGTGAAAGCTGCAGAAGGGTCGCCTCACAACAAGCCGAATTACGGCCGAAACTGTTTCTTTCCAGGTACGAGTTTACCCCCCTCTGACCCACAGTTCTGATTCTGCAACAATGTAGTAAAAATTGCTAAATATTTCATATTTGTAATGTATTCCTGCAACTGTACATTTTATGTAGTTTTTCTCATCACGTATGAATTATGGAGTGTATTTCAACGCACTTCTTTAATTAGTACATGACAATGAGTGGTGTTTGGAAGTTCATCTTCCATTCACACCTTTTAGAGTCACGCAGTAGGTTTCGGCTTCCAGAAAAGAACTTCAGAGAATTGGCGCCTTGCTTTTAACTCTACTGCGGGATATGCACCGCTGTGCTTCTTGGAGTAGGTGTGGTCCGTTTCCAGCACGAGCCAAACTGCGCATTTGGCGACATGTGCCTGTCTTGCACGAAGGCTTCTCAGTAACGTGACGCTAACGTTTCGCGTGGCTCCAGGCAAGAATCTCTTTTGAATCACGTGGTAGTGGTGAGAGCGTTTATCGCTCACTTGACGCGAATCTAATGTCGTTTCCGGTTTCCGGGCGGCGATGTAGCGCCTTCCAAGCCACTAACGATGGATTATCTCACGGTACTAATACAGAAGATTCTCAATTAACGATCGCAGATGTGCCTATTTCACCTACCTCATTTCAGAATCGAGAAAAAGCTGCTCTCTCTCGAATCTTTTAAATGCTATAGCTACAGGCTCCATTGTCTCCAGCCCAGGCCTCTATAGAAGGAGAAAGAAAACATCTCTAGCCCTAAAGAGAAATTAATATTTAAAAATAAGAATAGTTTCCATGCTACCTCTCTTATTTATGCACGGAAACTATGGTTCAGATACATTTTCTACAAAGGGATAATGCAGCATAGCAAGGCTGCAGATATCCATTTTGTGACATGCTATATTTTTTCCGTAAATACAGAGGGTGCCAAAATGTATACACACTTCAAGCAAAGAAAAAACTGTATTCACATAACAAAACTGAATTCACACAAACAGAAAATGATGAGCACTAATCATCTTAGATTTTACAGTTACAACAGTTGCTCAAAATCCCTACCATCGGCATAGATACACTTCTGAGTATGTGGAACTACTGATTGAGCAACGTTTGCGAAAGTGTCCTCAGCGATTGCAGCACACGCCGTTTCAATTTCTTCCTGAAGTGCTGCCAGTGTAGCTGGTTTTCTGCGGTATACAACATCCTTAAGAGTTCCCCATAGGTAGAAGTCCAACGGAGTTAGATCTGGAGAAAGCGGTGGAAACTCAATCGGACCTCCTCGTCCTATCCAGTGCCTTAGAAGATTGTTTTCAAGGTACGCATGTACATCTCGTTGGTAAAGTAGTGATCTGCCAGATCTGCCCTTGTAAACATCGCATACGGTTCCAAGAATCTCAAATGTGTTTAGAATGCGTGCAATTGTTACTCGTGTTGGCGGTCCTGTTCTGTACACACGTTTCCACTGCCTTTGAAATTCAACAACATTCTTGGTTTTCTAAAATCACTTCAAAATTGCTTTTCGCTATTCAAACGATAATCTTGGCCCCATTTTGTTGTAGCAACGCTAGCATAACGTAATGTGAGTCACATCTATTTACAGAACATCATACGATAATCTTGGCTTCATTTCTTCATTGTTGATTTATCTGTCACATAGCAACGCTATCATAATGTAAGTGATTTATATCTGTTTACAGAACATCATACTACACAATACTGTTGTTTTTCCGGTCCAACTTTGAACTATATTATATTTCATATAAAACATAGGTATATATCTACTGTGAAAGTGTGTATATATTTTTGGCACCTTTGGTATTTTGTAATATGGGTTGCTTATTCTGATAAATTTAATGGTGATTCTGCGTCACCATCTATGTATATTTAACAATAAAAATAAAAAATTAAGTAACTTTTGAAATAATTTAGTAGCTGAAATAACAAGACCTAGAAATGCATAATTTTATAAAACACTGAATAATTACAAAAAAAAAACCAAAAAAAAAAATGGCAATTTTTTAATAATGACCGCTTTTATAGTTCTTGTTTATTTTGACTGTACATCACCTCCTATCTAAGAATTGGCTGCCTATATGCTTAGTTCTGATGCACTTCATTTGTGAAATTATGAGATGGAAATCACAAATTGTGGCCGTTCGGCGGGAGAAACTATTCCTTTTGTTTAAACACTTTCGTTTGTAAAAGAAAGAGAAAGAGGGAGACACTGCTGTCACCTTGCATGACGTTGCATTTTTTTGTGTTTACTAAACGTATCATTGTAATTTATAACTGTCTGCTCGTAGAAAGCACAGAAGCATCCTAGAGTTAAAATCATAGTCAGTTTTAAGAAAACATGGGTGATGCCTTGTTGATAGGTTTTATCTGAGCCTTTAGATCATTTTGAACAGTGTTCAACAGAAAACACCACGATCTTAACATTCAACTCCACAGACATAAATGTGATACATTCATTCTAAAATAGGTTTTAAACAAATTTGTAGGATCATTGAGCTGTTTTAAGTTTAATCTAACAACAATTTATGCTTTAGTTACAATTAGGGTTTCTCCTTGCTTCGATTATCCGCTTATCAAATAATGAAGTTAAACTCTATTTGAGGTGAAAAGATATTTTCAATATTTTTCTCCTCTGAAATGATAAGAACTAACAAATTTAGGTGCCGACGGAGTTTGAACTTATTTTTGCCATCATTAATTCATATTTCGAAGGGTTGTGGCTAATGGCATGGGAGGTTAAAGCTTTTATTTTTTAAATTAAATAAAAAGCGTTTGATCATTTTAAATGTCTGATTTAACTCTCAGTTTACACACCGATACACTGATCTACAAAGAGTATTAAGACAGGAAAACTCGGTTTAGTCACGTGTGTGTGTATATATATATATATAAAAAACAAAATTGTAGGACATCCATCAGCTCTATAACTGATGTGCCATTTTACTATTTATTTTACAAACACCCGGTAACAATAACAGAGGATTTGGATTTCTCTAGTGGAAATAGTTGTTACATTTTTTTCTGCTTACGCTTCTTTCTGCTTATCCGATATGCATTTTTTTTTTTTCACATTTCATATTAAACAATTATGTTTTCATAATGATCACCACTATCAATAAAACAAAAATAGATCTTCATCTAGCAGTCAGATTGTTGTTGTTATTGTTATACACTATGATTAGTGTTACAAACGTACGCCGTCGATTAAACCTAACAGGCACTAACAACTTGATAATTATTCGAGCAACAATGGGGTCCGAAAATTGAAAACGATAACGTCCCCTAAGTTAGTGTAGCCAAACATATCTGGTCAGTATAAAAGGGATCATTTATAAGAACTATGAATATATAGGGTGTTAATAAACTAAACCGAAATAATTTCAGAGAGTGTAGAGGTGTCTTAGACAGGTCATTTGAGATAGAAAACTTATGGCCTGTCTTTTCAAATAAGTTTCTAAAGCGCCAGTACGCCACTGACTAGTGAATAGGTCCCTCTAAAGCACAACACATGATAACGAATGAAGTTTCTGAACGTATCACTCTGGTGCCATGATATGACATTCGATGCTCGTTTGTTTTGGAGTTCGAGTCTTATTCATTCCTTCATTCCCCCCCCCCCCTCTCGTTTTCAGACAGCCTTTAGCCTATGTTTTTAAGTTGGTGTTTCCATTTATGTGCTTAATTCTTAACATACCAATTCATATAATTACAACCGTTGTAGTTGTTATTGTATTTACCAATCAGAATCGTGTTCTGAGTATGTGCTAGGTAAATTAAGTTTTAGGCATCATGTTAGTTAGCTAGCTTATTAGCCATTGGATGTTGGTAATACATTCATTGAGAAAGAGAATAAACCTTAAAAGCATTTCCATTCATAATTATTTACTATAGTATCGCAGCACTTCATATTAAATAATAATAAAAAAAACAGCATGATAAGAGTTGAATCCGCGGACTGGGGAACACAAACTTTTGCTTTATGCATTACGTTAAAGAGCTCCCTCTAGAGTAGGCTACATCAATAGATTCAAATGTAATTGAAATGAAGTCGGTCTTGGCTACATAATGCTAGAAGGCAGCTATAGATGTTCAGTGACGCACTGTCAAATAACTAGACCGAGATTTGAAGAATTTTTATGGCGCTAAATCTTGAAAACGCTGATAACGAGCTGCGGAAAGTGGGCCTTTCTATGCTCGCAAGGGAGTTTTAAAGACACTGTAAACTATTTTTTCACTCTGCTTGACTTTAACACCCACTTATCAGCATCTGATGTCAAAATGTTTAACACCATAAAACTGCGTTATGTTTAGTTGTGGGCTATACATTGCCTATTTCAAATTGCTTATACATGGCATCTCTACACTCTCTGAAATTATTTCGGTGTAATTAATTAACATCCTGTATATATAAAAGTATTTGGGAACATACACACTTATCGCACGTATTTTTCTTTAAAAAAATAATATCAGTAGAGATATTCTCCGGTCACAGGTGCAAAAAGTTAGTCTTCAGTTCATTCTCAGGTCATTAGCGTCCTAATCAATTCAGGACGTGAAACGGCCGATAAATTTTGTACAGTAAATAAGAATTGTTTTTTGAAATTCACTTCTTAAAAATGATTATATTCTATAGAAAAAGGGAAGGGTGATGTCAACTTTTCTTCCGTACTGTACAGCTATTTTGCAAACGAAATGATAACAAGGAAAGAAAAACAAAAACGCAATGTTTTTTCTTTATAACATCTACATGTTTGTATTACTGCAGATTGAAGAGATGCTAATATCAGGCACTATCTACCTGCCATCTGGTGGCACAGATTCAATTTCTGACTGGATCAAGTTGTTTAGTGGAGCTTTTCTCATGGCACAGGACATTAAATATGCAATTATCGGTTGAATAGTGTACATCTACAACTTTAGCACAGACGAATGAGTGCAGTTCCATCTTTTTGAATTATTTAACTCCTTCGATAATGTTTTTTTTTTCTAAAAATAAAAAATATATACATAAAAGTTAAACATATTTATAAAAGTAGTACAACATTCGTACAAATGTTCAGAGTAATTATTTGACACCAAGGAAAACTTTGTCATTCAGATGAAAGAAAATATAATACTGAAAATTATTATTATAAAAATATAGTTAAACATTACAGTTTATTATAGTGATAATCACATATACATTAATTATTGAACATATCTGCTTTATCTGAAAGAAAGTGTTGTAAGCTTCTACTTATGCTTAAACTTAATTATAAAGACTATAATACCAAAGGGGGGTAATTAGTAAGGAAGAACTTTAGACATAAATATGTTTATTGACGTAATCTTAAGATAACGGACTAAATAAGTTAAACCATTTCCCCTCACAGACGCCCCCGAACGCTTGTTACTTGTCATACGCAGAAAATATTTTAAGTACTCGTATTAAAAGTAGCCTATTGATTCAGCTAGTACTCATTATTTTCAAATCACTTTGCTGTAAGGTGTTCCTTCATCTTCGATCAAAAAGGGAAAAATTAAACACTGCTAAGTTTGGATTGTATTGTAGATGGTAAAATATTACCATCATTATTAAATTAATCTTGCTTAAGCACTTTGCCTTGTTAGTTGTATGCGGGAGAACATTGTCATGAAAACAAACAACTTCGCCTTTGCGGTGGTTCTAAATAGCTCGATGCAGATTCTAATAGTAGTATAGGAGGCATCCGCTCATTTGGTTCTACGAGGAAGGAATGAGGTGAGGGAGACACTGGGAGGTGAGTCACGGACGTAGAGGAGGTTACTAACAAAAGTGCAAGCCACCACACATCGCACCAGCCCACCTCAACGCTTAGACCCAAAGAAGTAAAATTATATTAAATGGGAAACAAAACATTCGGGGAAAAGAAAGAGCTATTTCGGAATTCGCCTAAGTTACCAGGGGAAACTACGAAATTGGCCGGCCTCAAGGGATCTGAACCCGGTACTTCCCGAATGCGATTACAAGCGTTACCATCTGAGCCGCCATAATGATGATAACACTTCAAGAGAATCGCTGGGAACCCATTTTCTCAACTTTGTGCCTGTTCATATTCACCTTGCACAAATTTGCGGCACTGTACGACTGTGCTATTGCTCTACTTCTGTTCAGTTCATCCGCGATGACAGAGAGATCTTGTCTCAGTTTTTAGCAAATGAACCACCTTCTAATACTGACCTGCTTTTGTTTATATGACACATTCTCCACAGACTACGTTAAATGTCAATAGGCCTAACTTATTCTGCATTCAAAAAAGAAGAATTTATTGAAAATTGCACTCGGTGGGATCATCAATTTGAGCATTTATTTTCAAAGACTGCTGCTATCAGTAAATTAATATTTTCGCGCATCAAGGCGGTGTGTATAGATTTATCACAGTAAAGACCGCCACGGGTGGCAGAGGTCGTTAAGGCGCGGACTTGTGAGCGGGAGGTCTGGCGTTCGAATCTCGCCAGGACTGTCCTCCCTGACTTGAGATTTTTTCCAGGTTTTCCTCAGTCCTCATAAATGGCAAATGCCGGGGAGATACTTAGGCCTGGAACGATTCCTTCCTTAAAAATAAATCCTTTCCCAATATATCATCTCACGTGTCAATCAGTGTCCATCGCCTGTGGTGCCTCTGTGACAAAAAACGGGCGTTAAACACTATTCATTCATCACAGTAAAGAGGTCGACTGCAACGGAATAGCTGCGCAGTCAATATGCTCAAACGTTCTTTAGTGCATTACGGTTCTTAATTACTACAGCTCAAAATATTTTTTACAGAATGTAGTAACTGTTTATAAAACAACATATATTTATATAATAAAATTCACAAACAATGCTATATAACCAATATGCAATATTAAAGACAGTGCTCTGCTTATTTTTTTATAAAACGCTGTAATATAAGCTTTTATTAGTTTGTTTTTACTTTATATCTTTTTATTTGTACACTGTTTATATTAATGAAGATACAATAGATGTTTGAACCTCTTTATTTCTCAGCTTAGAAATACAACCTGATAACATTTCTTTAGTCTAGAATGCAATTTAATTGAGTGCTATTTTATCTATATAGTTATTATATAACAAAACCATTTAACTTCGTTTATTTTAAATGCATTCATAGAATTAGAACATTTTGTGTTTCTTTCCTCGCCTTCTTTAAATAAAACTTTTACAATATGCACATTAAAACAATGTTCCCTTTCTCTTTCAAAAAATTAGTTATTGTAAAAAAAACACCATTTTCTGCATTTACAGTAAGAGTTTCCATATCCAATGATGAAACGCATCTATATTGGATAAAACTGCCCTCCTCTTTTCATTGTGAACTTAAAATTGTCTTCTTACACTTGAAAACAACGAGTTTTTAGAACTTCCTTTGATCAGTTCAATTTAATTGACTTCCTTTCTCCAGGTAATTCTAAACTATTATTAAACAAATGCCTTTGAATGTGATAGATCTGTTTAATATGATAAACTATAATAATTGGGAAAAATTCATTCATATTCAATATGAGTTAGATTTTGGTGCATTTTTCCTAAGAAAATATTATTTTATTTTCTTATGTAGTATGTGTACAATAAATAAATGGATATTACAGTCAAAGTAGAAAACAAGTTAATTTGAACAATTGATAGTAAAAGTAAACAGTCTCCAAACATACAAGTATATGTTGGAAACATTTTTGCCTCACTTGTTTTTGAGGGGATTGTTAACAACTTCCTTTGGTGAAAGTTGAAAATGTATGGCCGCGTTTGTTAGTTTGTGTTCTGCCGCTATTACACTAGAGAGATCACATGCTTAGAACATTGTGTATGTGCTTTTAGTTAAAAGTGGCTTTATGCAGTTTAGGTTTACTTCTTCAATAATTACTGGTTAACGATGAAGATGTTTAAGAACCATTGTCTTACTTATCAACTTATGGCAATGTTTGTTTCCTTTTTTATTTTATTATTTAATTTATGGAAAAACTATTATACAATATACAATGCAATTCTGCGAAAACGAAATACATAGTAGTTATATATATTGTACACTGTAATATAGAGCGTTTAGGTTTAGGCGGTTCAATTTTAACTATAGCATTGTATAGTTTAGTAACTTCATAAATTGTTCATTAATGTATTTGGTTTAGGTCGAGAAAGAAAAGTCATAGGAACTTCGGTTATGGAATGGAAAGCTGATATCATTTGCACTGGTTGATAACCTTATTCGCTCAACTCTTCCAACAATAATTTGATATCACAAAGGATGGAGCCCTTTCACTGAAATTCTTCTCACTTTTGGGTTGGTATGTGTAGAAATGAGCATCGCTTGTTTTTTATTAGTTTACCGTTTTTCTGTATCCTTCAGTTGTTTCGAAATTCAAATTTTTTGTCACTCATAGTCAAATGTTTATAATTTCCGGGTTCCAACTTTTGAAATCATTTAGAAACTGGTTAATAGTTACTAAATTGCATGCATATATAGATGGAGGCCTATTAATTTAATTGGAACTGTTTTCATTAGTATTAGCAGTACTTACATCAGCGATGTCTGCATTGAGTTCTTGTAAGGGCACAAATTTATTGAACGAAGCAATTATTTTGTTGTTGATTTGGTTTATTTATGGACGCCCTTTAACATCTCAGAGCATCAGCGCCCCATTCAATTCAGGGCGCGAAACGACCGACAAATTTTGCTCAGAGGCCTCTTCTTTCAGGTTTGAGGTTCTTTTTCGTGCCGTAAATCTAAGACACGGGACCCACGACTTTACTTCCCTTCCGAAGGAAGCCATACTTACGATTTTTACGCCTGAAAAAATCCATCGATCCTGACCGAGATTAAATCCGGGATCTTGGGTTTAGAAGGCAAGTATGGTAACCACTATACCATCAGGGCCGACATGAAGCAAATAGGGAATCATGTTCCAACCTCTGTCTTTTTGGCAAATAGTTGCTAAATAAATTAATTAAGGTTTTATTAAATAGTTCTTCGGTATTATTCAAATTATAGTTACTGTGTTTGTTGCAGCGACATTTAATAAGAAAGAGGATGGTTAATTAAATATGTAATGGACGGAGAAAAAGATTTTGGAAAAGAAATTTCATTTGATAGGTTTTGGATGTAATCTCAGGGATAAATAATTCTTTCTTCCTCTCCGATGGTGGTTTCCGCTGTCTTACATTTTTGCCACGGCTTTTGAGACTCTGCTGCTGGATATTTTTATGGTCCTGTGACCATAGGGGAAGGATTCCTGGAGGTTATAATATTTTCCGTTATGGAAGATGGAACACAATTTATTATTTATACGCTATAGCACATAAAATTTACTGCACTCAACTAATAAAGCTTATCCACTTAATTCTCTTCCAAAACTAACTATCGCTTTCTACTAATTGAACGTAACTGAGAAAATCCTTCCACTTATATTGCCCCGCTGGATACTCTTGCAAAACTGACCGAAAAATTGCAAGACTAAGTAAACATGGCCTGCGTGACTTTTCCATGTAGAATCAACTCAAGCAGTTGGCTTCTTCCCTTAAAGAGGTTATCGGCCTGTCTTTTCATCCCTGCAGTCGCCAAAAGTTTTATGGTCCCTACCCTACTTAAGACACTTTCTAACAGAATACCAATAAACATCTGGCTCAAGGATTCCTTACAAATATTGTTACAACAGGCTACAGAAATTTCCAGGTCAGATTTTATGGCTAGGGTGGATTTCTGCGCTCTGGTACGAGAAAATAACGTTTTAGACATAATAGCTCAACACTTATACAGGAAAATGACATTATACTCATGGTTATAACGAAGTTACATAACATTACTTGCTATAATTACCCTAATTAAATAAAGGGGTGGCAGCTTAACTGCCTTTTTGTTTAAATAATAACTCATATATAGATAAGTTTAACTATGTGGGTTATTATTTAAACAAACTTCAGTACTTATAATTTGAATAACACCGAAGAATATTTAAATAAAAAAAATATTTAAGAACACTAGCAGCGATTCCCACCTGAATCCTCTTTGTTTCCTTGAGAAATTTATTTGAGTGACAGAAAATAAATGTGGTTCTCGTTTAATGCTATGAAACTTCTTTGGGTGTCTTGCAGTGAACTATTTTAATTGTTTCTTGGTCCTTTAACAAAAAATTAATCGACAGTTAACATAATATTTTCTTCCAGTACTATCCACAGCATTATGCAGTCATCTTTCACAGTGCTTTATATCGGTGTTGTTCTTTTTTATCTACATTTTTACTGAATATTTTAATTTCTTTGTTGCATAATTTTCATTAGCCTAGGAAACTCTAGCAAAAGCATCAGTTAGGAAAACGTCTTCCATTTCTGAGGTACAAAAAAGGGTGGCGTTCTCAACTTCTGTGAATATGGGGGCACTTTTATCTTCAGTCCCAAAAACTGGTTCACCGGTTTGAAACGTTGTACATTCTAACGTATAGCAGCGTCCCACTATAAGCGTGAGGTACCAAAGGGCTTTTGTCTGCACTTATAAACATTCTTAAACACGTTATAACTTCAATTTCTTTGGCATTTCCAGGTGTAATAGAAGCGTTTCATTCGATGGAAGAGGATGGCACATAGCATTTTACTTTAATTTCTTATTTACCGCTACAGACTTAGTGTAGAGAAGTGCGGTCCTAGTGGTGATGTAATGAGCAATGACCCCACTCCCGGAACACCTGCTGCACCTCGGTGACGTACGAGATCATCACTTGAAGGTTGTCAACACAGTGGGATATGTCAACAGTGCTAAGAGACTCGCTGTCATACAAGACAAGTTGTGCCTCAAGTCTTCACTGCACCCACAAGAGCTCTTCGGCAAATTAACATCTCAAAGATGGCGCGCGTGGGAGCAAGCAGTGGCTCTCCTGATTTATATCTCGAAGGCAAAGGGACACAGGAACTTTCCAAAGCGAATGGTTATAGACGCTGACAAGAAGAGAGCTTGTTAGTGCTTTTTAGTTTTGCATGTGCCAAATACTTTGTGTTTATACTGGAACCGAATATGAAAACGTACCCCCTGAGTAATGTGCATGATGTGAGAAGCTGAGGACAGAAAACTGATTTAGTAATGGAACTTTGTTCCATATTTACCTATATTGCCATTAATAAGGCATAAAATGTGCAGTGTTAAATGTTCAATCCGATTATGCCACTCTGTCTTCTTCTACAGACTTTTACAGTCCGACATGGGCCTTAGCTTACTGCTGCGTCCTCTACCTCCATCACATGATATCATGGGTAAGGTGCATTATTACAGGGGGCATGTGATCAGCACACCGCATTCCGCCGATTGTGGCTTACTAGTTCGAAGATCGCCACCTCTACACCAGGCAGCTACCCAATTGTCCTCACGAGGCTGGGTGGACCCCGTTCCAGACCTCCCTAATTTAGAAAACTTCCTAAGTAGATACAGATAATCGAACCCGGGTCTACCAGCCCGCAGCCAGCAACGCTAACCACTAGACCAAAGAGGTGAATACTCTGTCTACCATTACAATATGTGCAAACATTCGTTATCTGATCTACGATTATGGCAAAGTATATGTACACCTTTAGTCAAAATTAAAGCTATAAATCATATAGAATTAAATAAATAAAAACGTCATGTAACTAAGTACTACAAAATAATAACTTAAATAACAACTTTCCCATTCATATACCAAATAACGTGACTAAAATAGGTATAATGCGTTTGTACCCGTCGTTCTTTGCCGGAAAATGTCCGCCGCCCAGTTACCAAGAAGAATTTCAAGCACACTTATTTCCCGATAGATGGCAGAGGTAAATCAATCGCCTCCAATAACGTGTAACAGGGAACTGGGGTATTTCTTGGGCATGAGAGGCCGATAATTTTGTTCAGGGATCTCATTTTTCTGGTTTGGAGTTCCTTGACGTTCCGTTAATCTACGATACGAGACCCACGGAAGAAGAATTATGAAATTATATTACAAGAATTATGAAATACATATTGAGAATTACCACTTTGGAAGAGACTGATATTATTAAAGAATGTTTCAGCATGATTGGAAAGGATCATGGTATCTCAAAGTGTAGGAACTTTTACAACAGATAGGATCAGGAAATTTATGGATAAAGAGAGAATATCAAAACAGGAATCTGGAAAGAAATAAACCGAAAATTGGAAGATAATGAACGACAAGTAATATTTGTTACTATGGTAGAAAAAAGTTCATTGAGACTTTATAGGGAAATAAAGGCAGTATTGGATAGGGAAAAATATATAGAACAATGTGATAAGGCAGATAGAGAAGGATTTGCATGGGCTAGAACTGCAGTTAAGAATTTAAATGGATTAAGATATGATAAGATAAATGTATAATGTGTGGGGAAACCAATAGAGATTTTCATTATTTGTTATACTGTAGGCAAACAAAGTTATGGGGTGAACAGGTTAGAGCGGACAATATATTAATTAGAAAGATTTTAACTGTAAAGGGAGAGAAGAAATAAAAATGATAGGAAACTATTTGGAAACAGTTAGAGAGAAATGGATAAGAATGATTAACGAAACATAATCTTAGAAGTACAATAGATCAGATAAGTATAAACAGCAATATGATGATGATGATTATTATTGCTTAAGGGCGCAAAACTGCTACGGTCATTAGCGCCCAGCAATATGATAGTTACCAATACATTACTATTCTGGAGTTATGTGTATTGGGATCAGAGTGTAAACAAGTAACTCTAGAAAGAAAATATTCAATTAGTAATTTGAGTATTATTTTTGTATATTTTTAGAACTCATTTTGTAATGGATTGATAAATTATGGCACAGTTGAATGTAGTATAATATGTAGTCCATTGGGATATTTTCAATAAATTTCAAAGACCTCGGTGGCTATTCTGTTGTATCCTAGCGGAACTCCATTTATGGATTGCTTGTTTATAAGAAGTTACTAACCTGTAAGCTAAAATGAGGTGTGCTCCATTCTGTTTGCACACCAACTGCATGTTGGGTCATTTTCAATCTGGAACAACAACCTCTTATAACACCTCTTGCTGGTAGCCGTTCCGTAAAAAACAACGGTTTGTATTACTCTCCAATCCAAATGCCATATCAGAAGTTTTAAGTTTTCCGTAGTAATTTCATATGGACTTTCATTAGCCCAGTAAACACAATTGTGAAGTGTTTACAAAACCGTTCATAAATGAGACTTTATTGGCTCATAAAAGTCGCACGAAGAAGTGTATGCAGAATTGCGAACAACAACCGTATTATCTTTATATGCTCTTAATTTTAGATAGTGTAACATATTTCTGAACATGTAACGATTAATCTTTTGTGAGACAGATATCAAGGTAAGAAAACGTCCATTTTAACAGTTTCGTGGTAGGTCCCTGACACGTGTTGCTCAACTCGTTTGTTCAAATTTCATGTTGCTTGAGCAGCAACAGAATATCTGTCATCACCAATTCTGTGTTTCCATACAGCTTGTTCTGTGTTCTAATTTTATGTTGCCTGTGCAGCAACAGGACATTTCTGCCATCACTAATTCTGTGTTTCCATACAGCTTGTTCTGTGGTTAACTTGCATAATTGTGTGCCAGTTCATTTACAAACAATTAACATTAAGAGAACTTTCTTTATTATTTTTAGTTTTAACAAACCAGGGTATCTACTATTTAAAGTAATGATGCACTGTGATGTCTATCAATTTGGGGATGGGTGAAAATCTGATCATATTAAGTTTAAACAAAAAATTAAACAACTAAAGTCCACATCTTCGTAATCTAATTCCTACCATATTTAAAGCGGGTTAGAATATAAAAAGTGAATATAGTAATTTACTGTCCATTATTATAACTAACATTTATATGCATTAATGTATTACAGCACATATATTTATTTATTTATTTGCTTTATTTAGGGACGCTTTTTAACAACTCAGATCATGAGCGTCAATTCAGGGTGTGAAACGGCCGATAATTTTTGGCTCTTATTTCAGGCTTGAGGTTCTTTTACGTGCTGTAAATCTGCGACACGGAACCCACGGCTGTACTTACGAAGGAAGCCATACTTAGACTTTTTACACCCGTGGTAGGGATTGAGCCCGTGATCTTGGAACTGCAAGAGCAGCACATGTAAGATAATACAGATTTTTTGATCAAACAAAATGTTAACGGCGAAAATGATGAAAAGTTGCATGGAAACATCCCACACATTTATGGTACTGAGCTCTTCCACTCCGTAAGTCTTAAATCATATTTCTTTACTCATATTTTAAAATCGATTTTTTTCAATCTAAAACAAAAGACTCCATATTAGCTTGATTTAAATAATGAAATTGACGTCTGTAATAATTTAATGTTTAAACGATGCGGCACGCCTGTCCTCATAAGCTATTTGTAGATCATTTCATACACACGAATTAGTTTGCATTTACAGAATACATGCAGAAACTCTTTCGCTAGCCATTTTATTCATATGCTAGTGCTATTTAATATTTTGAAAGATATATAAAACAACATAAAAACAATTTGAATTAATTTTCTGTGCCAGTGCAAAAAAAAAAAAAATGGTTTGATTTTCATCTACCGGTATATACCTTGATATGCAAATACATTCATTAATTACGAAAACAAGCCCAATTCCCTTTATAGCATGGACATGATAAATATTTTCCTGTAAAATAGACATTAAATTGGGTTTAAAATTAAGTATGAAGATTTATGTCTGCAAAAAGTTCTCTAGAAATGATACAGATTTTAGAGATGGGTGAATGTTGGTAATTTAATGCAATGACATGACAGAAATGACCGGCATACTATATTGTGCACCCCTGGTTTGCAGCCCTCCCGTCAGACCGGACTTGCCCGTCTCTGGCCTCTCTTCACGTCCTCCTGAACTGGTTCTTTCGTAATCAGTGACATCTCGCAACTGGTTGGGATATCACTCACTCAGAGAAATATCGATAGTTGGCAAACCCTCGATATTGATGGCAGGCGGAAGAAGAACGTGTTCTTTGAATGGATGCACACACGGAGGCGTGTCTGGCCATGCGCATAAAGAAGTGGGCACCGACACATGACTTGAAACATCACGTTAATAGCGCTCCAATATGATAATTTCATTTATTTCATCCATTTGCTTGTTTAAGACCCATAACAGTTATATACTTAATATGCTTTTTAAAGAGAAATTTTAGGCAATTTCAGAAGACAAAATAATTCCTTATACTATAATCGTTTCGTAATTGTTCCAGTTCAGTTTTCCGCACAGATTTCATATTCTATTGGCAGTCTATGCAGTAGCAGGGCTATAAATTAATGTTCTCATTGGTGACAATAATTATTATTACAGGCTTGTTACCGCTTACTTCCAAATTATTATTTAACACTCAGCGTGAACGCTTCAAAAATATAAGTGGGTTATACATGTACAGATATGTGTAGTATTCTTAAGAGCAGATGGAAGGCAACCAGAAGATCGACTACATTCAAATAATGCGCTTTTTGTATCTACTAGCACTACATAATTAATAAAATATGTAGTTAAAATCACTTACCTAACTTATTCTTTCTTTTTAATATCAATAATATAAGTGATTTACTATTTCAGCACCAAAACATAATGTACTAGGTTGCCGTTCTGAGCTATTTTTTAAATGACAGTGGATTTCCAAGCAGTACAAGATTTTTCAAGCGAACAGTTGGCACCTAAGATAGACTTTTGGGTTTACGTCAAGGTGCTGTAGAGAAAAAAATTTCATTAAAAAGAGGACGCAGGAAGGCCGCCTGTTATTGCCATTAGAGTAATCTCAGATGTTTGCAATGTTCTGATCTAAGCTGTAGATATATTATAAAAATTAGAAGGTTAACAAAGTTATTAAACACTTAGGGTTTCCGTCTACTTGAAGATGTACTTCAAAGTTGCTGCTGAGTATTCCTATCACATACTTACCGGACGCCTTACCGAACATATCCTTTAGTGCAGAATTTTGTACTTTTGGCCTGCACTATTTCCTATTTTCATGCGACGAAAGAACATTTCTTATGATCTTAAAGTTAAAGTTCACATTTTCCTCAACTTGATGTGGAGTTTAGAATGGCTTTAATTTTTTGCTAACATGGGGGGGGGGTGCAATTAAACGGCAACAGATGTAACAAGCTCTATCATTTTGAAGATGCGTTGCTCTAGAGGAAATGATTGGTAAATACAGTGTCTGGACAAGTAGCTGGTCAGGCAACGCCTTAGCGGATGCCCGTTGCACGAAGTGGTTCAGAAATTGTAGGCTGTGTTTAACTGCTCCTCCCTTCGACATCACGTACCGTACCGTATTATCTGTACTGAGGAGCATCTTCTCTTACTGCCCCCAACTCTCTTCACTAAAGAAAATGGTACAGTTTCAAGTACATCACATAAAGAGGGTAAGTGGTTTTTTGGTACTCTCAGATCATCTGGTTTATGTCGTTGAACGGGTATGTGCACCACACTTATCTTTGTCGTTCTTTGAGGAAGTTCTTGATCTGAGTTTTTACCGAAATAAAGAACGAGAACTGCTCTTTTCCTTCCTAACCGGGGGAACCTTTTTAGCTCCTTTTCTGCCCCAATACCTCAACATAAATCAAAAGAGGTACACAGTATTATTTCTCATGGGCCTTCAAACAGCCTAAGTATGGCTTCCTTCGGAAGGGAAGTAAAGCCGTGGTCCCGTGTCGTACATTTACGGCACGAAAAAGAACCTCAAGCCTGAAAGAAGAGGCCTCTGAGCAAAATTTGTCGGCCGTTTCACGCCCTGATTTGAATGGAACGCTGATGACCTGAGATATTAAAGAGCGTTCGTAAATACTACGAATCAACAAAAAACAGCGCTACTGAAGAAATTGTGATTCAAATGCTCTGACAATCTCTATTCTGGAATAAAATTACGATTACCAAAGGCTCAGTTCATAAGGCACCAGAAAAGAATTACGAAACACGAATGTCATTCCAATCTAATGCTTCAAAGTCAAGATATAAATTCTTCATCAAAGTTGTTTGATGTACAGAAAACTTATAATATTCCACAAACAGAATAATTATACGTATCGATATTTATCTCGGATTAATAAATGTTGGCTGGCTCAATAAGTGTTTTAATTTTACGCATTCCATTAGGTTTGGACATAAAGAAGCCTTCTCAGGAGGAACAACTTAAATTATTGTGGCAATGAAATTTTTCATGACACAGAGGGCCTAAATTCAACAATAATTGCAATTCTTCATGAAATAACTGGCACAATACTACGGAACGGTTTTCTTTAAAGCACAATTACTTCAAGTTTTATTCTTAAGGGATAAATGACCAATATCGTGTTATTTTCTATAGAGGTTTATATGAAGACGTTGCCACTTCTATCATATTATATTCGAAAATATGCTGTTACTCATTACCGATTTCAAACTTTTTCAAAATTCACAAATAATAGCTTTAAAGAAGCAGACTCATTTGGACTAAAAAAATACAAAATACAAAAATATTACTAATTGGAAATGTTGCACGTAAAAATAATCCGTCATTAGGTAAATAACGATCAAAATACTTTGATGAAAATAACACATATAATTGCTTCCTAGCAACGGCAGTTGATGGCATCGACTTCTGTAAACAACGAGGATCATATAAAAAACCTTTTTCTCCGCTCTTTATTGCTCTGGGTCTGCACTCTGTTAGAAAACACTTCTATTTTTCTTTACCATTCTACTTTTCATTATTCGGCACTGGAACAAGCAACGTTCCCAAGAGAGATCAGAAATACTTATAAAGACATTTTATTCGCAGGTCATTCTTTCTGTCAGCTGAATTAAAACCAATACTTTGTCTTGAGACACAGTTTATTAAGTAGTTTTTAGAAAATAGGTATGTCTGAAGAGATATGAATATACGCAAACTATTTAACTACAAAAACTACTTAATGCCTTTCAGCAATTCTCTATTATACAGGCATTTCACCTTCAGCTGATTTGTATTGTGCCAAAATGACATCAATATTTGTCTTTTCACAACAAAATTCGGTATATACTATTAAAATAAAACAAGAAAATTAGTTTCTGAAAATTAGAGAAATCGCACCTTTTGGAATAGGGGTGTACTTGAAAAATGAAACTTAAAATCCTTCCTTGAGTTTAATTTTCCTATATTATTTTAAAATAAAAGGTCAAATTAATACACCATATAAACTGTATTTATACGTTTCATATGTTTTATATTTAACAAAAGCATCGTCTCAAGGATAATAAATGTGAAATATTAATCTAATATGTACTTGAGAACTATATTTATATGTAAGAGCACCCTGTAGTAACCTTCCGAAAACTTTTTCGTTACACGTTTTACTACAATAACAATTTCAAAGTCAATGAAAATAAATGGAATTTTTGCTTGTTTAATGCTGATTGTGTTTGTGTTTGTAACATTGTAATTGTTTTTAATTAGTAACATTTTGTTTTATTGAAATATATGAACATTTTCTTCTTAAATATCAATATAACTCGAAACTTTCTGTTTCCCCCCTCTATTTTAGTGAATGTTAAGATGGTATCAAGGACTCAGTTCATTGACATAGTTACATTTAAAAATGTTTAAGAATACTCACACAGTATAGCTTTATCTATCAATGGTCATATATTTCATTTAATTAATAGTATACAATTAATTTTTATGGTTTAATCTCAACAACAACAACAACAACAATAATAATAATAATAATAATAATAATAATAATAATAATTCTAAAAATGTGGTTTCTCTTTTTGATAGTTGTCGTTTTCAAGAATTCTAATTTTGCTCCCTTGATATCACACAGTAATGTCATAATTTATTTCATTTCATTAATTAATAATGCCATAATTTGGACTTTCTCATTTTTAAAGTTATTCGACTTGCTGAGGCATTCGCTTAGTTAATGCAGCTGCTGTAGCATTGCCAATAAAGCAAATACCAAGCTCTAAATCTAAGAGACAAGCTAACCACGGTTGTGGTTTACTGCTTTTAGATAAAAGTTATATATTTATCTCATCAAATATTTTAATCCCTTTAGCCACTTGTGTAGTATTATATTAACTGGACTATACGGCGTCTTCAAAGCTAATTATATCTTACAAAATATATATAAATAAATATATTTTAAAATAACCGTAGAATATTTTTTAATTTTTAAAACAGAATTAGCACATCAAGTTGTACTGACTACTATCAAAACATAATATTGAAGAACTTCCTCGAATAACGTTGTAAAATTTGCCTTTGCCGAAAACTAGACAGTGTTCCATTTCCATATGCCTGTATAGTGCTGCATTCCTGAAGTGCTGTCCATAGACTTTGTAGTTTTTCAAGTTGGTATCCTAGGTTAATGTTGGATTGCAGATAAGATGGCTAATGACTCAAGGTCAACTGTGTTTAATAAGTTTAACAAAAGTAATATACTGAAATTCTCTGGCACATTATGCACAAGCAAAAATTGAACTGTTCAAAATGAGACACTTGAACCCATCCTAGTATGCGAAATAATATTTTTTCTCTTCTCTCAATAGTTTAGGAATGTTTATTTCTTTTATATGGTGTACTATTGTTAAAATGTGTAAACACAAACTAAACAACTACAGTACTAAACTCTTTTACCAGCGCAGAAAGAAAGTGCTTTGTTGGCATTTTATAAAACTTCACGTAAACCGTTTCCATGTAACCGATAAAGCAAAGAAGGATAAAGAAGCTATTTGCAAGGCTTTTAATGTACATTGAACAAGTTAAGTCTGTTAAAATAGCCAGTGGTGTGCTTTCAGTGACACCAAGACAATTTCAGGATTAAGAATAATTAGAAATATAATGTGGATCTTTTGGGGGCGGAGGGGGAAGGGATAAAAGATAAAAAGTACAAGAAGGAGAGGATAGTAAAATAGGAAGGGTAGCTGGAAGCTTGTTGTGGGGTACCGCACATTGCACCCCCGAATTCAAGATGAAAAATACCTGGTATACAATGCATAAACCAGTGGTGAAGCAAAGGTTGGCCGGGAGGCCCAGCTTGCCCCCGAGGGAATTAAGAGTGGTACAAGAATTTGCATGGATAGAATTTATTCTTTATTCACTATTTTATTTTTGACTGTATTCCTGTAAGATGCATTTTCTAGGATTTGTGAGGATATTAGGCGAAGTTTATTGGGCATGTATTTTTGTAGATACATTATTTTGAATTGCATTGCGCTCCAGAGACAAGTAGAAGGCTTGGGTTTGCGTGTAAATCTACTCTAATGAGCTTAGGTAACTTGATGTAGGAATGAGGTGACTAATACAGTGAGAGGTTTGAAACTCTTGGTTAGTTCGGTAATGACGTTGGCTGTGGATTCTATAGATGCCTCCTCTAGAGCTTCCCCCGCCAGGGTGCGATGTCACCGACACACAAACACACACTGCAAGAACCTTGACTCAAGAAACTACAAGAAACTACAAAGACGCACCATAACATTCCTGTCCAGGATGGTTAGATGGAAAATAAAATCCAATCCCATCAAATGCATCCCTATATTTTTCACTCAGAACAGGAAAACACCAGAGCCGAAAATTAACAAGGGCAAATAATACCGGGAGTGCACGTCACCTCGGAGTACAACTAGAACTAAGATGAGCTGGAAAGAACATACTACAAATAATGGCAACGGAGGAAGGCGACGCCTGAAGTTATGTACCCCTATTTTTCGAAGCAAGCACGTCAGTCTAAATACGAAACTTATACTGTCATTTGAAGTCTTCTCACTTAAGCAAGTACATATCCCAAAGACGTTGAAAGCGCCCCTACAAACCTAAGCGTTAGAAAACTACACCACGTCCCCATACTCACCAGTACCGACACCATACATCGGGAGACACAAATCAAACCCGTATCAGATTTTATCGACCTTAAAAATCATAAACTCTGGGCAAAAGTTCGGGTCCAGCCAAATATGGTGATTAGAAATATTGGTAGAGGAACACCTTTAGATAGAAAACACAGGAGAATAAAAACGCTCCTGTGAAATTGTAAATCTGTATATATGTAAATAGGTAATAGACAAAAATCAACTTAAATAAAGAAAAATCGCCCCCTCCTCACTCAAATCTCTTACTAAATGTACATATGTAAATATATTTGTATTAGTTAGCAAATAAGTTGAATGTCTTAGAACAAGTAAAATTTAACTTCAACTAAAAACATTATTATGTAATCTACAAGCTTCCACAGGGAAACGGTTTCTCATAGTCCATCATTTAGGAACTGTGTATGGGTCTATTATATATACAAACCAAGATAATTGTTTTAGAATGTAATATCCTCCTGAATGGTCAACTTATGTAAGGGCGCAGGACACATTTTTGAACAGTAAACCTTAACCTTGAGGCGCGTTGAGGCAGCATCTTGCAGTAAGGTGACCAACTGCTTGAGGCGCTCGATATTCCTGGTTAAATCGTCTGCGAGATTGCAGTGGCCACTTCTAATGGCTGCAGTCAGGAGGTGAATTCTTCTTTGTTCTTGGTGGTTGGAGATGACTGCACTAGTTTTCTTCTTCTTTTTTTTATGCAGTTAATGGTACTTGTCAGCTTAGACGGTGGTTGATGTCGGCAGCAACTGAAGAGCGGGCAGACGTAACGGTCTGAGCCGCCGCAGCAGACATAGTAATGGCGTCGTTGAAACAGGCCGTGTCTTCGAGCACGGAGGATAGTGTTTGCTGCGACTGTCTTCAATGCTGAAGCGTTGTCCGAGAATAGAAGTGCAACCTAATTGAGTCCTGGTACTCATTGTTAAAGCCGAAGATCGGGTTGACCAAGGGGATGGGCCTACAGCAGCAGAGAATATTCATACTCCTCGCATCGTGGACGCCCACGACAGCTGCGCGTCTCGGAGGATGAGAGTTGAGCTGAGATGCCTTGGATCACCAGTGATGTGTGTTGGCTGCTGGATTTGGCGGTGATGAGTGATTGGCTGTGAGCGAGCCAGTGAGCTGGCGGGAAATGCTGCGGTTGTGGTGACTTGTCGACTTCGGACAGGTGCTAGATGTGCTGTGAGGTAGCGAGTCCTTCTTTCTTTCTATGTTTCCGAAGTTGCCCTTTCGCTAGGAGGCGCTTATACTCCCTGTTTAGTCCCAAGGACTGAATTTGGATTTTTTTTTTTAAAAGAGGCACACCTCCTCGGTGTCGATCGCTTCCCCATGCTATTAGTACTTTTTTGTAACTTTAAACTACAGCTAAGCGAGAAACTGCTGAAGCTTCATCATGCTTACTGCAATCTCTTCAGAATGATTTTGAAAGGAATCTGATAATGATACGTGGTCAGAATAATAATTGGAAACTTGTTCGCTGGCGCACCATCCAGCAATATCGAAATGATTCACGAAGGTGAATAACACATTTTTCTGTACGGGTTACAGCTTTCTGTCACGTGATCATTGAACTAATGGAATAAACAGTTATAAGATGTTCCATTTAATTAGATTACAGTTATTGCTCATGCTCGTTCAAGCATTCGTTCACGTATTGTGCATGACACACAGCAGTTTAAAAACCGAAGTCCAGAGCAAACTCTATGAAGTTAAACGTCACAAAATTAATATGGATCGAGATTTCTCTAGATGATTCAACAGCTAAATAAATTCGGGTGCTACACATTGCTTCCCTTCCAAATCCTGACCAATCAAATAAGTTATGTAAATCATCCCCTATTAATCTCACTTGCAAAAAAAAAAAAAAAAAAATAATTGTGTCAATATTTTTGATAGTGTTTAACGGCAGTTTTAACTAATGAGGCATCATAGGTGCATAATGAATTATATTCCCGATCAAAGTGCTAAAAATTGTGTTATATATGTATTTCCTATAAAATTAATGTGTATTAATATCATGTCTGCTACTATAAAACCAATAATATTTACATATATATATATATATACGAATGCTTTGAAGTATCAAAACATTTCTCTATATTTTTCTTTTATAGATCTGTATCGAAGAATGCTTCATCAGTTCATATTTTCTAATCGATTATATATACATTTCTTTATATTATTCTTATGAAGAGATTGGAATCCAAAATCCATTGTAGCTATGATGGCTAAGAACTTTTATTGAACTATTTTGTAACAACCTTTCTTCATTTATCAACAATTCATTAAGTGACGTTATAAACCTTATTCGAAGCAGTCCTTCAATTATTATCTACACATGACATCCGTGACATTTCGAAGGACAGCCTGCTTCTGGTGGAGGATTAAATTTACTAGGATTAGAAGGAGAAGGCTGTTTTATCTCCTAGCTTTGCCAATAAAGAAATTATTTTTTCCCCTCTTTTATATCTTATTTTTTCATTTATGTAAATAAATAAACCAACTATATTGATAACAAATTTTGTAAATTAAGGATTAGAATAGAAAATGCTGAACATTTGAATAAAGACGAATGGTACATTCGTTTTGCAAAAAATCCTCAGATATCAAATTTCATTATGATAGGAGATGATTTTCCAGCCTTTTCGGCACCTAAGGGATAAACTTTGGATAACTCAGAATAGTATTAATTGGCATTTCATGAAAGATAATAATAAATTAACATTGAGACTATTAGATATACCCCATACAGAAACAAATATCTGCTCTGTCTTAAAGACTAATTTTGCAAATTTGGCTCAAATTGATTGAGCAGAAATTTTATTTTTAGTTGGTCAAAGGGAAAGCAATTAGAGAAGAGGTGGTTGCTCAAAATTTTAATATAGTTGATATATTTCGCCTGGTTCTTTCTTTAAGAATGATAAGATAATATCAGACAGAAAAAAAAGAGAAAGAAACCGCGTATGCACGCATGCAAACACATACCACTTATAAAAATTATGTTTTATTTGCATTTATGGGTGTATGTGTCAGAAAGCTGGGACACTAGGAAGACATGTGATAGCAGCAATGAATGACAATGACTGTTAATAGTCAATATGCCAAGCAAGAAGCCAAGATGCACTTTGTATTTGTGAGCATTAAACAACTATGCACCTTATATATAACTGTAGAATAAAATATTATACAGGACTATTTTATTTATGTTGAATATATCAACTCTATATTTCTTTCTCCAGCCCCAAAAAGTTGTTTTACCTCACTAATTGCTTTAAATGTCTCAAGAACAATAAATAGTTCTAAGGTTTACACGAGAACAAACCATCCCAACATTGGCAGGCTGCTGGTAGAAGCGTCAAGGTCTCACATAGGTAGTACCTGCATCCTACACTATTTGTGCAGGATCTCAATGCCATCCAAGAATTCGATTTCAAATTATCCTCTTTTGCCCTAGTTAACCGCGCTGATTTTGCATAAGAAGGCAAATTATTATTGCTGGAAGTAATAGCATGGAGGTGCAGATGTAATGCAAAAAGACTGGATCAAACTGAATTTCTCCAGGATCAAAGTAAGCAAAGCCCAATAAAAGGAGTACAGGTATTTGGTGCAAAAGGACTGTTGCATCGCAACAGAAAAATACACAGCTCACAAGTGAAGGTGTGGCCTGATTTGCGTACCTTCAGATGTAAATTACAGAGATCCAGATTGACTGTTCAGCAGTCTAAAATCGTACTGTATGAAAACAAGATCTTAATAACTGCAGAGAGGACATATAAGGAATTCAATTACATATATCGGCGGCGGCATGTATGATAGTTTAAGATAACCTAAGTTGGCTGCAGCGGCGGTCCTTGATGCAGCCGACAAACCCAACCCAGCAAGCTTGCCCTCCTCTGGGGCAATGACCTCAGCATCCTCAAGCTGGCTAATAAAACGAAACTTTATCTCTCTCCTAGTTGTAAAACGTACCTCTCCCCGCGTTCATTATCATCATTTTCATCTTCATCTCTTGCCTATGTGTTTAAGGTACCACAGAGCCTCTCGGAGTTACGGTCCATTTTTTTTCCCTGGGTTGTTTGGGCGGTTCCCTTTTTGAAAATTATGTAGTCATCCGTGCAACATTTTAGACATGTTTTTATACCACCATATACGTTTCACTATTTATTATGTGCTTAATAATGGTTATTTTGGGGCAGCTAAGAAGTGGATGCGCTGCCAGTTTTGACGGTCTCAGGAATTCATTGTTTTTCGATAGAAGAACCCTCAGCTGCTGAAGAAATAGCATAGTTAGAAAGCTTGTAGTAATAGAAAATAAAAACTCAGTAGCAGAATGATTTTTTAAAAGATGGACGCTGTTCAGAATGCAATTGAGCGAGAAAAACGGCCTGTCTTCTTAAGGCTCTCTAGAAAGATATTAATACGCAATTAACCATCAAAATGTTGGAATATACATTTAAAAAATCATTACCATATAAAAATACCATCTGTTCCTATGATATTGGAAAATATTGCAGCAAAAGCACAGAGCGTTGACTTTACTTCTTCCTCTGGTCTGTAAAACTCTTCCAAATGAAACAGAAGAGCAAAAGTTGTTTGATTATTAATAATTATTAAAATATATTTATTCTCTACTTAGCTACTGAGCCTAAAATATCACTTTTAATGTTTAGAAAGTGATGTAGCTTTCTCTGAATCTGCTTCAGAAGTTCACCTCTGCGCAAAAGCACCAAGAGCGTGCCGCATACAACTCTTATCGAGCAATGTTTCCACTGGAAGGGCTTCTCCAGAATATGCACAGTCCAAAACTCATCCTCATATGATCACACTTTTGACTTTTAGTTTCCCTTCCTATCAAAAAGCATCATGAAGTGAAGTGAAAGTGATTATACAAGTGATGGTTTGACTTTACTTTACTTTACTTTACTTTATATATGTTTGAAAAAGTTAACAATAAAATATCTTCTGTTCTTAGTTTATGTATGTTTGAAATTGCATGTATATATTTCCAAGCAGTGGTGTTTTCAGATGTATGCTAATATTTCCCCATGAAACTTTGACGACTATTTAGAACACAAACTTTTTCGTTTAATTTAATAAAAAAGGAAGGAGTAATATAAAATAGCAAAGCAATAAGAGCATCCTTGGATCATGGTTATATTACATACTTAATGACGCTTTAGAGCACTTTATATAAGTTTTAATTTATTTCACTTACATACCTACCGTGCATACCGTATATTCGAAATGTTAATTATTTCTTTAATGTTAACTTCCCATATGTACAGTGAATGAAAGAAGTAAAATAAGGGCAGCATCAAATAGCTTCAGAATGATTAATCAGTATTCAATTCATTACATGGAAAAGTAAAATATATATTAGTCTTCAATGAATTTTTATTGATTTATTCAGGTACTTATACAATAAAATATATTCTAAAAATGGGTTTTCTATTATATACAAAATATACATTTTTGTTCAACATGATAGCCAACATGCTTCATAGCAAATTATCTAGATGTACATTATGGGAACGTAATTTAATATAATAACAGTAGTATGAGTAAGCGTTGAAAATGTACGGTTGGAATTAGCCTATTGTACTTAAGAAAGAAAACCCCTTACGTAAAAATTCACCTCGGTAAATAAAAATGCAACTCAAAAGCTTCTATGCAAGTGGATTAAAAAGTGCATTTGTCGTAAACAAATACAGCGACGTTTTATTGTAGAGAACTTATTTTTTTAATGCATTTCATTCTCGGCAAATTCACATGTTCATATTGGGTACCCAAGCGTGGAGATTTTAACGCTAGGTAAGAAACGTAACTTTAGACGATGGGTGTAAAATTAATGTACGCGTGTATAATCTATAAGTTCAGCTGCATAGCCATGAACGTAAAAGACAGTATGTAGTAAATTGTGAGCTGAATAAATCATCCCCACAACACATTTCTCATCCTCTTTGAAAAATCCACCAAAATTAGCCTAGGAATGATGACCATAACACACAGCAGGGTAGAAAATCTTTGGTAATTCCGAAAGAATAACATATGTGTACATTTACACAGATTATTTCACTTATGTGATGTCATTTTTAAATCCACCAATGAAACGAAACAAAAGTTTGGATTTTAACCAATCACAGCCGGATACCGCAATGAAATTATGGAAAAAATTATCAAATCCGTTTTATCACGCGACGTGCTTTTGTCTTGTGGTTAGTGTAGTCAACACTATACCTCCACTATATAATTCCTGAGCACGCATCACTGACCACTTTTGCTAGCAGGCGGTGGGGGAGCTATTGCTAGCAACAAAAGTATGGAAAATCGGCAATCATGACGCAAAATGGAGAGTTCTTCAAATAGATATACATAAATATAACATTTTACACACGTGCTAATATTTTGTTGACGAATTTCAATTTATATTCAATTTTACATAAATATAACATTTTACACACGTGCTAATATTTTGTTGACGAATTAAAATTTTTATTCAATTTCAATATATATATATATATATATATATATATATTACTTTTATTCTTATTTTGTTCATAAAACAGTCCTAATCCCGTATTATGCTATTCTCTCTTGGCATTATTGACACATTATTCTGCCGCAAGATGACTTGAAAAGGATAAGCGCAAACATACAATTATTACAATTTTATAAGCCAAGTTTAGAGAAATTATATTTAAGTTCGTATTTTATTCCTGAAATAATGCTAATAAATATCACTCGAGGGTCTGAGTTTTCCAGATAAACTCATTCACTACGTTTACAAATCTATCGACAATCTCAGACCCTCTCGTGATATTACATGAGATAATTGTATGCAGTTTCTTAAGCACCAAATAGATGCAGCAGCATTAATAATATTAAATGATATATTAACCCTTTGCGGTTATAAACATTTTAAATTTGCTTGATCCATGTTATAGTATGTTATCCATATTATAGGTATGGTTTAACTTGATTTTAGGATTCTCAAACATTTATTCAGCTCATAAAGCTGTAAATGTATAGGATATTCCAAAATGCTAGCAAAGTTTAAATGTTATAAATAAAGCGATAAATCCTAATTCTATCATTTTACAGTGTTATTAACCAATTCCTTATTTAAATAAAAAGGTTTAGTAAAAAAGTGCACTACAATGCTAAGTGTTCATTCATTATTAATTGTATGGATATTTCAACCACTTATGGTTAATATTTTATCTTAAAATGACATTATTTGCTTGACAATTTTTTTTTTTCACGTTTCTCTTTGAATGGGCTATAAAGAACTATATTATAGAAATATAAATGGAAAAATACGTAGGTCTGCTACTTTTGGCTACACCCCTCCAAAATGGATTGTAGGAAATATGATTAAAGCGATATTCAATTTGACTTAATACTATAAATATTCACAGTTTAATGGTCTGTTGAACGTCTCAGGTAGCTTATAAGTATTTTATTCAATTTCAACATCTTTCACATTCTAATGCGTGCAGTATATTGATATCAGTCTGTGTATTTGTGGTTCACCTCATTTTCGTTACTAAAAAGTTTGAAGTGATTAACAACATTCAATCGCAGAATGTCTGTTTGCACAATTCGCTATTCTAATCTTGTATTTCACTTTTCTTAGTACGAACGAATGAGCTATATGTGACCCTTTAAGGGCTAAGGGCTCCTAAGTATAGAATATATTTATATTTTTCGGTGTTTTGCAGCCTTTGGTCATTTCAATCTAATAACTACATGTTAAATTGTAAACAGTTCCTTATCATTAAACTTTATTATAGTGCTAGCATACTTTCTAATAAAATAATAATTTCCTTCTCCAGAATTCGGGTGGTTTTTTTAATTATTTTCAAGTAACTACTCCAGTACTTGCCTTCCTTGTGCTTTGGCATCCTTGCAACATATTTATAAATACAAACTCTTTTAAATGTTATACATACAGGAAGAATGTATTTGATTATTAACTTTTCAATGTGTACGCATTCTTTACTTAGCTACTCAGCCTAAAAGAGTTATCCTTGCTGTTAGGTAACGATTTCAACGGTTAATAATTTTATAATCTTGTCCGCTCACGAAATGTTTTACGTCTGGACTACTAGGCGTACCGTAGCCGGCGATGGTCCCCACCCCCCGCTATGTCATTGTCCTTGAACGTCACTTTCTGAACCTGTTCCTTGCTGATCTCACACCAGTATCATTCATTCGTGAAGATGGTTAAAGTAGTTAATTTTAGAGCAAGACATTATTATTATTTTAAATGTGATTCTGCACGTCGTACGAGTCGAAAATTTATTTAGAACTTTCCTGATCAATTACCACCTTGGAGAAGTGCATTTCAGGGATCGTAGCGTTTAACAGAAGAAAACCGGATTATATTGGCACAAAAGCAGATAACATAAATGGAAGTTTCGGAATATGAAGGAAAATATTAGCAATGAAAACAGAAACTTTGGTCGTAATTTTGGCAATTAGAATATTTTACCGAGACATTGGCTGTTCGGTCTAGAGAAGACGATAATTCCAGCAACTTGTAAGTCTAAGGTAAAATTGTGTACTCATTTTACGAAGCGAGCTGAAGTACTAGCACACCGGGCTACGGCACGTTTAGTAGTCGAGTCATAAAACACGTGTGAGCGGACAAGATTTATTAATTAAAGTACAAATACATCCATTTCAATCGCTCATACACTCCAAGATAGACGTTTTGAAAAGAGCCGAAATTGTGTTCTTTCCATTTACTCAAAGTAATTTCTTTTGAAAAGAAGCGAAATTGTGCCCCTTATAAACTTTTGCCACTAACTCAAAGTAATTTCAAGATGACAGATTCGGACTGTACGGGGAAGTGCCAAGGGTGATATCACCTAAATATTGCGGGATATTGACTTTTTTTTGTGCCTTCCAGGTTTGCATTGTTGCACTGCGAAACAGATCGACAAAATTTCATTTTGTTAGCTTAATTGGTTTTTCTTCAGAAATATTTTATATGCTATATATTTGTATATTTATTTTTTAGAAAGTAATTTCCCGCTAAATATTGTAAAATCGCTTTAGGAACCAGCTTTTCTTTAAAAGTATGTTCTTTAAAATTTAGAACACATATTAACAGCAGTTAATATAACTTTATAGCCTTTATACGCAAATCTATTGATCAAGGTTTATTTATTAATAATTTTATAATTTTTTTCCATAAACTCGCCGGAGGGTGGAGTATTTTTTTATTTTATTGTTCTAATTTTCAGCTTGTAATACAATTGCAAAATATTATAAATACTTTTTAAATGATTTTTATAAATAAATATTTCTTCTTTCTTATAAGAAAGCCCATGTTTATTTTTTCAGTCAAGTTTTTTACTCTTGTGCATGTGCTGTAGAAACCGTAAAGCTGCACAACTCCGCTAGATCTGCACGTGAATGATTGATCTCACTTCGCATCATGCTCGAGGAAAAGTAGGCGGTGGATTATGGGGTAACACTACACAATGCTAATGAAAACTCCGTGATCTGCAATAATTGCAGTAAAGCAAGGAGAGTGAGCGTAGCAGTTGTTGGGTCAAGGTCGGCATGAAAAGGAGGCGCGAAACCCCAAGCCACGCGCCCGCAAACTGCCTCCGAGGATCGCTCTAATGCGGAAGAAAAAAAGAAGAAATTTCTACAAATGGAGCATTTGCCTCAAATAAAATACCACAAGCATAGAGAAACAGAAAGAAAAGGAAAATACTTTTTTGTATACTTACAAATGAATTGAAGCGTTAAGCGACAGTGTCATCTTCTCGTGATGAATTTGCCATGCAGTTTTATTTGTGGCAATTGTGGACAAGCTCTCTCTCATTGTACTACATAAAGCATTGTTTATGTTCTTCTAAACGCCATCATCATCTACTAGCAATCACTAGGTCTAATAATAATAATAATAATAATAATAATAATAATAATAATAATAATAATAATAATAATAGGTATGTATTTGTTGGAAATATGTAAGTTTTCATTGTTCCTTGTATAATGTATTTTTATTTGAATAGTTTTATAAGATTACATACCCCCTTTCCCCCCAAATGGTTTTAATATAAGGATATGTTATATAGATATAAGTATATATGTACGCTTTATATGATATTATCGATAGACTTATCAGCATACCTTACGTTCTTCTTTAGCTCTTTCCTGATACAATTTTGATATTATAAGATTTCTTTTAATAAATATATTATGTTCTTAAAATACTTTTCTTTATGATCTACTATTATATTTGATTAATAGCTCCAAGTTTTCTCTGAACGTGCATACAGTTTATTTAAAGCATCTAATTTCACAGTCCAGATGTCTGAAATACGGTGAGATTAAAAACTGCTTTGCTGCGAAAAGTTTAACAAAAACCCCAGTTTGCAGATTTTTTGCAAATATTTTTGTCAAAATGGAAATCATGATTTTCTATACTCAATTCACATAAGCTGGGCACCGATTCGCAGATGGCAGAATGTAACTGAAGATGAATATGAAATCACTGTTCCATCAACTGTTGCATATGATTCAGATCTTTTGGTTTCTGCGGAAAAACTTTACGATACCCCAAAGCCACGACCGCCAATTCATTCTCTAAAAATTCTGCCACTATATCAACTGCATCACGGCAAAATGACAGTGTTTTCATGTTCTGGAATAACATCTCAAGATATCGTTCTTTAAAACAGAATGGCACCATTGACCCCTCCACTCCAAATGCCCGTTAAATAGTTACAAAAGGAGTGTTTAAATTTCCCGTAATAAGTTCATAGTTCGGTAAACACAGTCATGTCAGTGTAGGTTAAACGAGGTTTCTTCGGACTATAACGTTTTTTCCCAAAAGACAAAATGTGCTCCATGTTGCAGGAGCAACTATTCGCAATAGAACATCGCAACATAAATAAGATATCATAAAGAGATAGAATTCCATTTCATTACTTATGGGAAAGTTTTTTCAAGTAATAACAGCTGTATACATCTTTAGGAATGAATAAGTATATAAACAGAAAACAGCTGTTATCTCTCCCCATATAACACCTGTTCAATTATTTACGAGTTCCACATATAATGCCCAGTTCAACATTATTCTAGTTTTTATCCAATATCGACATTTTTATTTTATATTATTTAATTTTTATTTCATTTGCAAATAACTTACTGTTTTTCTAGCAGAATACTAAAGTAAAACGAAAAGATACAACAGTCGAAAGACATTGAAGATCTCAGAGAATCCTCTGCACTAACACAGGAAGCAGTAGGTACATTTGAAGAAATTTGATATCCGCAAAACAACATCGCAACGATATAATTTCAAGAATGGAAAAATAACGGCTCACCAAACATCCAAAGTTAAAGACATTGCTGTTTTATATGGGGAAGCAAGAAGGCGAATGGAGCAACATCATAGAAGCCCTCACTATTTAAACGTTCTGCTTATTTTTTATCTTTGGAAATTCAAACTTTAACAAGAAGTTATTTTAAATATCTTAATTATTACTTCGTATTACAATATGCTTTTATTTAAGTTCGTACAATGTGTTCCCTTAATAAATACTGCAACCATAAAAAATGCACAGAGCACTCAAATTAAAAAGTTTTAAAGGCATTCATGTAAATATCATTTGGGATTAGGAGAGCCCGTTAGCTCTGAAAGAAGAAAAAAAAATCACCAATTCGAGGGAGGTGCCTAAATATCAGTGAGTTGAAAACCGACCAGGTTTCACACATAGAGGCACAGGGCAGTTGTGTAGTCTACTTGAAATATGCACATAATATGAGGATATAGATGGGGGTGAGATTATGATGGAGCAATGAATGACAAAGTAAGAGGAAAATAAGAGAAAACCTGCCCATGTGCAGCTTCATCCGCCACAAACCCTACTTGCGGCTTTGGAATCGAACCCAGGTCACTTTAGTGAGAGATGAGCAGTATGACAACGGCTCCACTTGTGTTTAAATTAGCGAGAAGTGAACTGACTGTTCAGACTGCAATAATCACAAAGCACTTGACAGATACTGCAAGCATAAACCGCAACTTAAATGTTTGCGAATGCGTGTAATGTAAAGTTTTCCAAAATGTTTACATTGTTGCTAAAAATTTGTATTTAATGTGTCAATAGCATTAAAATCTCAAAGCAGAAACTAAATGTTATTTAAAATAGTTTCTCAACGATTTAAAGTGTGCTTGTACATTAACATCAAATATGATTCACAGGTCCTTGTGAACTATACTATAAGCAAATACAAAATGAGACGCCATCTAGTATGATGAACACTGCACATCTCTGCCATCTGTTACATAACATATCCAAGTTTACACGTCGAACTCAAATCACTAAACTGAGGTTTAAGACCCAAGGTCGACCCTACTAAAAACTGGATTCAATCCGGAATGAAATGCACGTAATGAGGGATCATACTGAGTGAGTTAAAGCGCTCTACGTTAGTCGTTTTTATCATACAAGTCGATCGTCATTTCATATTATATTCACGAAATACGCATGCGTTTATTTCTGTTTAATCTCTGTATTTGTTTATCTTTACAAAGTTTAGTTCTTGAATCATTGTTTAAATAGCTTATCCCGTAGATTATCCAACGTAAATATAAAGCAAGGCAGGTTAACCAACGTAAAAGTAACATATGATGTGAAACAAACAAAATATATTATTACACCCAAAACGAGTCCGAACTGTGTTTAGTGCAGTTTCCTTTATTACACAATACCTATATTCAGTACTGCATTTCTGCGCAAAAGCGAACTGTGCTTAGGAGTTAAGAATAAGAAGCTAACGTCTAATGGCTTAACGTGATTCTCTCAGGAAAATTCGATATAAATTTAGACTGTGTTATATAATTTTGTGCTTGACTTTATATAAAGAAACTATGGCGACTTAAGCGCCATTTTCCATTTCTCTCCAGGGAAAGATGGCTGCTGCATTCAGTCGAACAAACTTGCTCATTGCGTCATCCTCTCGCACTGTTTTGTTGTTAACAACGCTTTGTTTCTTTCCTTTCGTTTAGGTGACGGAAAAAAAAAAAAAAAAAGATTCACTAATACCAACACAAAACTGGAAGCTAAACATATGAAATTGTAAACCATGCAATATTTTGTTCACATTAGCTTTCTGTTTAGTAATGTTTTAGCTTAATATATTTAGTCCTCATTTATTGAAGGGCAGCATCTAGTAAGCATTTGTAATGTCTTTAAGGTGATTTTCTTACAAAGGAAATTCAATAGAGGGATAACAAACCAGTCGTTTCACAATATTAGCAGTGAAGCATAGCAGTCCAGCACTGGGGGATCTATCAAAGTAAGACTGAGTAACAGGTATTATTTGGAACTGCTTGGCTGTTAGAGGCGGCTGCTGCGGCCGGAGACTGGAAAACCTGTCGGGCAGGCTGGAGGCTGGACCCTGGAGGGAATGGAATGTCGTCGTGGTGACCCGGACAGACAGAGGCAGTAGAACTGGAACTCTGTCGACAATCGCCCACACTGCACGCCTTCTGCTTCTCCGTCAAGGAAAATGATTTAGGTTTTAATGAACGGTAATTTCGTTTCATAATTTAGAAGCTTCTTTCATCGGTAGCTGCTGGGACTTTTTCTTTTCTTCTCTGTAGTTACCTTAATATCTTCTTGGTAGGCGATAGAAGACTCTTAGAGTAAAATGAAAGAGCCCTCCCGTTGTTCATGTCCTCCAGGATGTGACACAATAATTAAATAAATAAAATAACAAAGTATAAGTACGCATACTTGCTCTCACCTTGCCATCTGCCTTTATTATACATAAATAAATTTAAAACTTACTTTTTATTTATAACGTCAGAGTCGTTGATGTTACAGTGTATTCCACAGGTAGCCATGCGTGATTATCTGTTTTTTAATGTTGTCCGCCTTATACATTTTAGAAAATATATCAAATCAACAATTAAATGACGAATGATCGGAACTTTCTGTAATATTCTCCGTAATTTTTGATATGTTGTAACTAATAATTTAAGCTAGTAACTGCGGCCTGAGTTCTTAGAAGTTAACCTTTTTGTTTTTGCTTAAGGAATCCAGTGTTTTAGCTTATTAGCTGCGGTCAGTTCTAATATAGGAGCACCAGGAGTCGGTTTGTCAAGAACGTCACTGATAATGAATTTAAGTAATGTTCTGAATGACTAGAGAAACAATAAGTCCGCACTGCGAGAACAGTCCTTGATAAATAAATATTCGCCTTTCACTTTGAACCATTTTGTGGATTGCTGCATTGTCTTTACTATCTAGTAAAGTATCGAAAGAAAACGCAGCAGTAAAAATTAGTATAAAGAACTGTATGGTGATATTTGCACTAACGGACGATTATCAAAAGCCATGTATTTTTATGATCGTGATTATTCACATAGAACGGCCATTATGGCTGCTGAAAATCGCACTCGACGAGATTCAGCATGATTTGAACCCTTGATAGCCGTTTCGAACAAATTTTCTTTATCTTTGCTCTAATGTTGCATTGTAAAACGAGAAAGAAGTGAGACGGTTCTTTAAAAGAGTTGTGACAGCGCGTCTGTCAGATTCGTGTCGAGAATGTACCGTTTGTCAAAATGGAGATGGCACAATGTTAAGAGATGCCCTGCCCTCCCTGGCTTCTTTGCTAGTCAGATCGGAGCCTTAGATAACATGTTAAATGGGTTATAAATAATGTTGAATGAAAGAATGGGACATTTCTGCTTGGAAAAACACGTTCAAACAAGTTCCGTTCTTTTCGAATTTCTGTTGAATGGAAACCCCGACTGACTTTTATGCTGAAATCAGAAAAACTGTAAAACATGAAGAAATTATATTGAAAAAGAATTATCTACGCTCCTTTTATTCTGAACATGCTGGTTTATAACCCCAGGTATTCGAAACTATGTAGAAGAGGTGCTTTGCTTGAGGAGAATAACATTGAAAAAATAAGCACATTTTCAGAAATACATAGTTTTCATAATCTTGAACTTTTAAGTTTCATATATAGCAAGAACTTCAGTACCGTCTAGTGATTACTTGTTTAAAATCTTGATTAAGCAAAGTTCTGCTGCAACCTTGTATAACTGACAATTCTTTATCAGATTAGGTTGCTTACTCTCTACAGGTTGTTATTAGGCATAATTTTTCAAATGTTTAAATATGTATTATAATTCTGCAGCAAAAAGTATCGCCACAGGGTTCGTTCTTCGAAAGAAAACTTCAATTCTCAAGATGTTGAAACATTAAATATCGACACGGTTTATAGCACAAAATTTGTTTCTGGAACTCATTGTACTCTATATTACTAAAATCAATTTTATAGATGAAGTAATTCATGAAAAGCATGATAGATGAAAGAGGAAGTAAATATATGTAATTACTGTAGATTCATAAGTACTTGTATATCTAGAGGTATTGTAGATGCAATGCTTTAATTCCATTAAACCTTGGCAACTTGATAGCAGACGTTTTGCAAATATATTTTTAATAGAACACCAAAAGGTAGTTGAAACTCTCACCCCATCTGTCGTGAACTTTGTCGTATTGCAATCCATTTTGCCCGAGCAGTGCACAGATACATCAGAAAACTTGCACATTGTTAAACGGTCTCGCATTTTCGTATACTCACCTATTACTATATCGCTTCATAATGTTACAGAACTTCTCTCATCTCGCCTTCTATTTTCAATTGTAATATCCTTCATTCATGTGAATATCTTAACGTAATACTGTGCAATATAGCCTTTTCTTAATATAGAGACAGTTGCCATTGTAGAATGTTTTAATAATCTGTCATAACGTTCCATTAAATCTACCTAAAGGGATTGCGACATCGAAAATTACCGCAGAACTTAAAAAACAGTGAATGTTTTGAACAGAGTTATTTGAGCATTTTCTTGCTGTATTTTTCTGAATTCGCATATTAGTTTACAGTAACTATATTTCTTTTCAGCAGTTACTCTTAAGTCGGATACATTATAATATAATGCAATATAGTTTTATTACCTTATCACTACTGAGCAACAAAATATTTGCTTGCTCTACTTTAGAAGCATCTTTGGGGAAAAAAAAAAAAAAACACTAGAACACTTTAAAACAGAAGCAAGTTATATTTCTTCTTAGACCTTCGTTGCGATATCTAACTGTTGTCATATTCTACTTATTCAGTACCTGGTGCATATGTTTCGGCAATACAGCCCGGTGTGTTGTTACCATAAAATAATGGTGCAGCTAATCACTGCTCTGATAAGTGTAGAAATGTTTTTTTTTCCTTCCGTTATTTATCTATTCAAGTGGCAATGCATAAAATAGTGAAGTAAATAAAAAAAAAGTAAAAAGAAAACGAGTGGACACTGTATAAAATAATTGCAATTTTGATACATATTATAAATTTATAGCATAACATTTTTCAAAAATGCTTCACAATATTAATTTAATACAACAATTTTTAAATGTCAAATATTCCCCAACAAATATATGCTAATTGACTCGAATTTTCACTAAACACATTAATATACTCGTAGTAAGCAGATATTACCAAGGCTTCAAACGTATAAAAACCACATTCGGTTAAGTATTCAACTAAACCATAGGCACGTAAGTATTATGTAAAGTAAATTAGTTTAAATACAGAAATAAAACACTACATAAATATTTAAAACATAAAATAAAATATTAAATTGCCAATACAAAATAAACTATATAAATGCCTTCATTGGATCAGTTACATTTTCACAACTTTAAATATTTTCAAATGTTTATTACAATTTTGTTAATAAACAAAAATCTAAAGTTCAAAGAAAGGTGGGTAAAGTGTTATGATTTAACAAAAGGAAAAATTTTCAATAGATTTTATCGTACCAAAAAGAACCTTGAGCCAAATAAACAAAATTTAATTGTTATTTTGCACCGTCCTACGATTTTTATGCTAAAAGAGAAAACGAGGATTCTAGGCAACAAGTTTGAAGTTCAGTATTTGTCGTTCAGAAAAATAAAATAAAAGATATTCTCCAAAAGTCTCATGGATAGTTTCGTAGTAGTCTGCGCATTTTAAGCTACAGAACTTGTTTACAATTCTGTAATTTTCGCATGGTTCACACCTAGGCCTTGTTTTATTTATTTATTTATTTGCTTACAGTTCAACGTCCTGGTGTCAGATGATGAATGACTTATTTTGATGAAATAAGCCCGCAGCCCTTCGCACTTCAGCCTGCCTGGCATTCATCTGTTCAAGGAAAAGCCCTGGGAAAATTTTACCTTGGCATATGATCTAACGGAATTTGAACGCAGAACCTCCAGATTTGCAGGCGGGCACGCTGACCACAAAATCACGAAGATGGTCTTCTTTCCATGTGTATAAGTGTAGCTAAGACAAATGTAGGATACTGCATAACAGTCATGATAAAATGGTCTTTTCTCGTATTTAAAAGGCAAGAGGATTTAGCTGTTTGGTTTATTAGTTTTTTTCAATTACAAATATTTTTAAATGTGCACCTGCAAATTATTTATTTGCAAGGCGTTTCTATTCTCAACAGAGGTATATAATTTAATATGGAGCGAATATGTAAACTGCACTACTATTCGTCTTTCCCGTATTCCTGGTTACACCTATGGAGGTGTAACCAGGACTAGAAATACCGCTTACCTAATTCCTTCCTTGCCATTCTCACAATGCTCCCTTCTACCTGCCTCTAAAACCTCTTGTGTTGCACAAGAAAAGGAAGAGCAAAAGAGAACAAAATGGGAATCCAGCATCACCGAATTTTGACTGCTATAGAAGCTAAAACTGATGCGTTATTCACAGCTAATCAGAGGCCTGCAGAGAATGATGAACATTGGCTTATTTGATAACGGGCTCTACTATGCCATCTATAAATACTACATTCTGTAATGGTGTAGCCGCATGATAAAATGCAATTCGTTTTAACCATTTACAAGATTTCGATTTCGATTTACAAGAAAAGTCTGTTATAAGCTGTAATAAAAGTAGAAGCCTGATGTTTAACAGAAAACAGAAACTACCGTACTATTTAATGATAATTAGTACTACAATAGGCAAATGCATAAAGGTAGTGCAAACTATTTGCCATACTTGTGCAAGTGCATATAAATTGAAAAGAATTATAGCATTCATACATATTATAACAATGCAAGGAACCAATATTTTAATATGTTCTCAGACGTCTTTATAGTGCCGATGACTGGTCGAGAATAAACAGCCTTATAGCCTTGCAGGAGTGTAAGATTGTTTATCCCAATATTATTTTTACAGACTTCAATGCTGTGAACATAACCGCATTTGCATATTATAAATGTCGAGTAAATAAAAGTTAAAATGATATCAATATAATAGATCATCTGATGCCAAAATAATTTCCCAAATATAAACCCACAATAGGTAGGCACTGGATGGAACTGTCTATAATATGTTCCAATTCTTCAAAGACTGGAACGAGATACTTGCTTGGGCTTGAAGATAATGGTGGTGATAAAGACCGGACCAAGACGAATATAACAATTTTTACAAATGATTTACAAGAAATTCTCTTTTACGAGTGTCAGTTCATTCATCCATTCATTCATCCATCCATCCATTCATCCACCCATTTCATTATAATCACTAAAGTTCTAATGTGAGCGATGGACTGTTGAGAACTCCAGCATAAAGAACATGCTTCTCTTATACAGTGTGTTCGAATAGTCGCTCACTATTATGTTGGAAATGGTATGTATACAGATCTGAATCGTTTGCTTTTTATTTGTGGACACTTTATGCACGTATAAAAACAGTTGTGTACGAACTTCTGCACTTACGAGGGTAGGTCCACAAGTTTCCGGCCAAACCGTTTTCTAGGTATGATAAAGGCAAAAACTATATCTGACTTTTCAATATAGTTACCCTTTATTGCAATACACTTGTCTGCAAAATGGGCATAAATAGCATTCATCACTTCTTCGTCACACTTAAATTTCCTCTCTCGAAGGTCCCTCTTGAGTTTTGAGAAGAGGAAATAGTCTCTAGGAGCTAGATCTGGACTGTAGGGTGGATGGTCGATCTCCTTGAAGCCATATTTATTCACAGCTTCCTTTGCAACAAGAGCTGTGTGCACAGCCGTTTTCGTGAAGAAGGCGCACACCACCACTCAGCTTTCCTCGGCTTTTCTCTTTGATGTAAGCAATAGGCCAGCATGGCACTCCCCAATTACTGTGGTGTTCCTCTCCTTGAAGTCAATACAGAGTATTCCTTCACAGTCCCAAAATATTGTGGCCATGATCTTCTTGATTTATTCAGTGGCCTTGGCCTTTAGAAGTGGTGCTTAGCCAGGTTTACGCCTGGCACTTCATTGATTCTCTTTTGGACAAGGGATTATAGTAGGGGACGATAGTTTCATCTCCTGTAACAATGGTTTGCAGAATTTCTCTCTCGTTGCCACGGCAGAGCTACAAAAATGCCTGACAGCAGATGACTCGTTGCTGCTTTTGGACTGAGGAAAGAAGTCTAGGCTCCCATCTTGCACTAACCTTATTCATGAATTTGAATTTTCAGGAATTATTTGAAGAACTTATTTTAGAGAGGTTAACCTTGCTGCTATTTCTATAACTTTGAGCAGCAGGTCTTGCATAATTTCTCCTTCCACAAGAGCGATGTTTTCAGGAGTGAGCACCTCCAAGGGCCGACCTGCACGCTTTTGGTTTTCAATGCTTTCTGGACCCATTAGAAAACGTTTGGCCCATTTTTTTACGGTAAAATATGAGGGGGATGCTGTTTGATTTTATTTGGAGTAAGTTCTTCTTTTGTGAAAAATTTAATAACAGGTCGATACTCTATTTTGAATATGTCATAATCTTCTACACTTAACCTTCTTTATGCAACTATATCTGAACAACCGAACACAGCGGAGAGGAACTTACAACTGCAATTATTTACTTAATAGATAAGGTATGACACCTGATGAGAGTTTTATGAAGGCGATAGTCCTTATCGGCGAGGCTGAAAACTTATGGACCTACCCTGGTATAAAAGTTGTAGGAAGTGATCTTTACATGCAGCTGTACAGGCTCGGATCCTTCAATTTTATTCGCAAATATTTTCCGCAGACCTGCTTTTGAGATGTTTGTTATACAGAAGCATTTTTATTTTCTCTGACCGTTTTATGCTCTTACAACCCCAACATGCTACTATTATACCAACCTGCACAATGATATGCATTGAGTCAGAATTTTATCATCAAATTTCTCTTCCATTTTGTACAACATCTTAACACTGAACCTGTCTCACGAAATTGTTCAATAAGTCTAAGAACTACATTGTGATTAGGTATCTGAAAATGTTTCAGCAAAGTGCTGCTGGTGTATTTATCGCTTTGTCGAAAGGAAATTTATATTCCTGAGTAGAAATTTCCATTACAGTACAAACCTAATCGAACAACCAATACTTATTGAATTGATGTTTAATAACTAAAACAATATTATATATCATGACAATGGAATAGCTGAATAGTAGCAAAACAGAAAACACTCAACACAAACGTAAATGTAACCACCCTGTGTGACGCTGATAATAATGGAACTGTACCATGAATGTTAAGAACAGCCGTTACATCATTTTATCTTAAGTATTTTTCTTTGTTGATCAACGCTTCTGTTATGTAAACATTTTACATTGTCCTTCAATTAGTTATTAAGATTAATTTTGTTTATCGTGTTATTTCATCAACACAGTGCTCTAAAAGTGTTTTTTTTTGTCATAAATATGCATAAGTGACAGAACACTTTCTGTGCATATTTGTGAATTTCGTCTTCTCAGGGGAGTTTATTGCAGGAAACCCTTATTCAAACAGTTCTGTGCATATGAGTGGAATATAAACTTTGTGCTAAAACCCAGTACTTGGGCTCGGGTTTTCATAATAAGTAATATATTTATTATAATAATAAAATTTTATTTGGTTGCGGTGATTGAAAAATAGATTTAACTTGCGTTAGATGGAATATTAGAGGGGGTTGGTAGATCATTTAGTGCGTTGTTTGAGATTTTAATTAATGGATCGGTTTTTGTAAGTTCATAAGAAGTTACTACAAGTTTTACGAAAGGTGCTAACACCTTCTGTCCTGTGTATACGATTCTTATTAACACCATACATTGTTTAGCAATAATCTTACGAGCAGTCAACTGTAAATTTAAAAAATTTACATCTCCTACCCAGCTCAAGAGAGCCCAGCACTTTTTCAGTCAGAAATACCTTTGCTTCATTTGGTATTTACGTATATGGGATGTCAAGAGGAAACTTTAAGTTTAACTGTTATTTTGGCACACTGAGCCATAAATTCAAGTAAACATTGTTTCGTACGAAGCAACGATCTCGTAAATCTTTCGGATAATAACCGGTGTGTAAGCATCATGATCTCAATAATGATTAATGCTCATAGTCATCACCGCCATCATTTTCGAGCGTTTTTGTCTTGACAGACCGGCTCAGTTCCTCCGTTTTCCATTCTTTTATTCTTGAAACGGCATAATTGTTTTAGCTGTAGGCCACGCAAAAGCATGATAAACGAGGTCTACATACAGGCTTAAGGAAGGTGAATAACCACTACAGTCCTTAAATTTGTAAATGTATATAGTCACCAAGAAAAAAAATCACGTTTCAGTTTAGGAACGAATTTTTGTTAATATCCATGGCTGCTAATTGTCCATAAATAACAATAAAAAGCTTTGGATTTCAAAAATATTGTGAAATAAAGGTGTAAAGTTGCAAAGTATTAGGAAGCATGAACAACTGGAAAACGTTTTAAAAACGAATACATTGACATTGTTTAGGAAAGACGAACCATTATCAAACAATAAATTATATAATTACTGGAAATCCTCCAGCGTATAAGCTGATTTTTCTCTACTATCCACCTCTTAGGTGATTATTTATTCCATTGATATTATAGAAATAAAATAATAAAAAACAGGTCTGCCAAATATACTCCATTAAACTCTGCGTATTATTTCACATGCCCAGAAATAGCGAGGGTTATCAGGTTCTCAAAACAACAGCCTTTTTATTCGTGTAAGACGCTACATAATACTTAAGGCCGCTAATAGCACTTTGCTATTGCAAATATTATTGTATTGGTGAAAGATGCATAAAGTGTTTTTTCACATCGGAAGTTAATTTTATATATGAATATTAGCAGCCGCTAAATAAACGTTAATCCATTATTATTATTATTATTATTATTATTATTATTATTATTATTATTATTATTATTATTAATTTTAGCACTTATATTCTTAAGCACAGAAAGTTTTCTGATAATATTACAGAAGAACTCGCGAAACAAAATATCAAATTTTATCAAATATAAGCAGCTAAGCTGTCAGTTATACTGTCTTACAGTTCCTTGCCCTTGAAAGCTGCAATTAATTTAGTTTTTGACACATACGCAGTTTTCCTTGCTCATAGAACGATTTTGTGTTTTCTAATATTCATACTTTTTAAATTCATAATTTAAATTAATTCAAAATTATATACATTGTGTCTTTGATCTTCAGAGATCTAGAATAATACAAACGAAGAAGAGACAAAGGAAATAATACAATAATTAAACGAGGAGATCGGAAGGAGCGGGTATGAATCTGGACAGTTCATCTGTAGCAACAGTAAGGAATTGTCATCTCTGCTTTACAGCATTGCAAATCAACAAGTGAGAAATGAAGAGGAAAGTTTTAAGTGAACCTAACCAAACAAGCGCTTGCTATTACCTGAGAGGAAAAAACAACATATATCCAGGAAAGAATGATGTCATCGCTTCCCCTTGGTAAAGTGCAAAAACATTCAACCGCAAATAACACTCGCCTTAGAGCAAGGTGACATTTTTTTATTAATGGAGAATGGTTGGCGACACTGAAGAAGTAGACAAGCCATAACAGGTAGTCAGTCCAGTGCACCTTGCCAACCCCTCAGGGAAATTGGGGAATACCACCACAAACAAGTCGCGAGAAGGCCAGACAAGCCACATCACCATGGGCCCCCGGGGAATCTGAAGTGCGCGCTTACATAGCGACTTTGGCACTTACAGCTAACTGTTCAATGAACTGTATGCTATTTATCACTCCAAAGCACTTCTGAAACTAAGTGCAAAATAATTCCAACATATATTTGTTTCTTTAATGTGTTTCTTATTAATGAAGCGTTTATCATTTGTATTACGTGAGGGAAAAATAAATAAAAATAAATAAAAAGGACATTATGATCACATAAAAATGTTGAGGGTGTTTTTTTTTTTTTTTTTTTTTTTTAATGGTGTTTAACGTCCGTTTTTTACTACTGAGGCACCACAGGCGGTGAGGATGTATGAAAGCATATGATGAATAAGGACAATTGATTTCGGTTACGTAAATGATGACAGTCATTGATGTTAAGATAACCAGGAAGTGTAAATGTAGCAAATAATGCAACATTATGCATTTAACACGGTACCTAGCAAAGTTTTAAAGTTAACAATATGAAATTTTTGAGAGATATTAAGAATACTTAACTGAAGATTCTGTGTACATTTTAATTCTCTAATGATCATAAAACATGTTTAAAAATTTACACCAAAATGAAATATTTTTAAAAAACTGAAAACAAAAGTGGTATAATCAGCACTTTTCTTATAAACTGTAGATGAAATTGGAATGCTTTTTTACTTAAACTACAGACAACGTACTAGCTTGGGAACTAGAATATCTATGCTAGTGCCTTGAATAGAAATTAATTTTCCAGTTGAAAAATGTTTCACTAATAGTGATATTTAAATACTCTAGTTATGAAACGTCACATTTCCATACATTATGAGTGTGCAAATTTTCAAAATATTGGTCCAGTCAACCCTAAGAAAAATGCACATTTATGTCAAAATTTTAAGTTATCGGGAAATAAGATTTATTTTTGTTTAAAATTTTTATGTGCATTAGAGAATTACAATTTCCAGAACATCCATAATATCTCATAAAACTTTCATATTGATAATTTTATAAATTTCTGAGATACAGTGCAAAATGTATACTGTTGCATTATTTGCTATATTTGCTCTTCCTGGATGCTTAATACAACCTCAGATCTACGTTAAAATAATGTTCATCTATAGAAATTGAGCGTGAACATAGTGGTTTGCAATTTTGAGCACACTACGAACTAAAATTTAGCTTCCCTCAAATCTATGGAGTTTTTTCAGTCTCTGAAAGGTAGATGCTCATTAACTGCAACAGTCTCCTTGCAATTCAATTTGTCACATCTGCATATCGATTTGGTAAAAATAACACGTCTCACTGTGTCTTCCTGTGAATTTCTACAAAATAATAATGCTGGCACCAGTCAAAACGATGCTTCTTGCTCAAACGAACCGTTGTTAACTGCGAAAAACTTCTTCAAAATAACATGTAACGCATGAGAGCAGAACTTTTCATATATGTCATTGTGTCATGTTAAATGTTTCCATATCTCACTCCTAAAACGAGAAACACAAAAGAAAAACCAACAGAAATGTTCATTATTTACTAATATTGCAGATAAAGCTGGATTAAAAAAATAATAATTATACAATAAGAGCCGATCTCACCAATTTCTTATAAAATGAGAATTAACTAAATAAGATTTTAGTTAATTTAGGCAGTTAATTCCCAAAAACTAAATACGCAGTCAATTAGCTAATTCGAATTTAAGAAATCACGGCCTTCTGAATTATAGAAAATCCGTGATTTAAAAGGCCATGGGCACATCATTTATAAAACACCGGAAATCGTTACTCATTCGTTTTTTATGACAATTACACATCCGAAATGGAGGGAAAGAAGAGAATTTAACGTGTAAGGAACGAAGACGAGTTATAGCAACGCTCACTCTATACGCAAATTGTTGGGCCATTGCTCACCTGTCTATACATGTACTTCCTGTAGTGTTAACTCGTAATTCATGGGAGAAATGACTTGATTCCTTAAATGAATAGAATACGCTACTTTCAATTCCATTCCGTTCTATACTGAGTGTTTGGCAGTTCAGATAACTAACTTTTGAAATATGATAGACATAACCTCACTAATGTAAACTTAACATAATCTACAACATAGATAAAGCTCCTTGTTTTATGTAATATTTACTGTGGAAGAGTAAGAAGATTTTTAGTATTATTTAAATATTATTAAAAACTCACTTCTTCATTGGGAATTTAGATCATCTTCTACAGAACTTAAAATATCTATGCCGAAACTTTACTCAACCGAAACTGCACTTGAAATCTTTTTATGCATACTATTAAAGCAATCTTGTCTCTCGGAAACTATCATCGGCCATTATGGAATAATGCTGTCTTCAAATATAAAATTCAACATTCGCCTTGCCATCATGAAAAGTAATTGAGAATTAATTAACTGTTAAATGGCCAAATACAGGCGAGTTAACTAAATTGGGGTTTAATGACGGATCAGCACACAATTGTTGATGGTGAGATGCAATGCCCCAATTATAGGAGATTAAATAGGAATTAAATTTAATCGAGCACGGTGAGATGGTCCCTTGCAGCATAAATAATTGCAACTCGAGGTGTCGTCAAACCCCATTGAGCCCCACAGTTGTGATTCAATATGAACTACAGGCAGGAAAGAAATATAATTATCATAAATAGCATAGCCAGGTGGTTAAAATGTCAACAGATCGAAGTTAACAACGAAACATTAGAATGCATTTGGGTGACAATTGTTTCTGCCATTTTGCATGAAGCAGTTCCTGGTTAAAATAGAGGCTAGCAGCATTTTATCTTTCTGAGGAGATTGCAACTGCTAGTAAGAGAATGCCAATGCCAGGTAACACTCTATCAAAACATTTGTCTCAAGGTTGTCTTGTAAGCGCATGTACACGGCAATTAAATACGTCAATAATAAAGGCTGTTACTAAGAGGTGGCCTGACCACACCAAGCACAACAAATAATTTTTGATCTTTGCTCGTTCAGTGTGATTAAAACATCTATGCACTTCTATATTGACTAGATGAAATCTAAATTTGTTGTGGCCATTATAAATTCATATTCCGTAGAATGATTTCGGGTTCGTTTTGGTGTTTAATTCGCCGAAAGCATTATAGTTATCCATTCAGACTTACAGAACATTTTGAAATGTCTTTTGCAATGGATCAGACGTTTAGACGCACTGAAAACATTTCTTAAAGCACACGTTATATACCAAGCAAAAATAATTTGTTACTTGTTCATGTTTTGGTGTATAGTTTGCAAAACTACAACTTCTTAGGAAAACTGAAACTATAATAATAATAATAATAATAATAATGATAATAATAATAATAATAATGATAATAATGATGATGATAATAATAATAATAATAATAATAATAATAATAATAATAATAATAATAATAATAATAATAATAATAATAATAATAATAATAATAATAATAAGTATAAAATGGACAACCACGTGGTGGGAAAGATTGACGAGCGACTAGAAGGTGGAAAGAAGATATGCCGAAAGCTTTAACAGGCCACGCTTGTTTATTGTGTTTATTCCAACTGTAAAGTGTTACATTTTACGTTATTCAACTGAGCACTTCTATAAATAAATACATGCTACGCTTAACTTTTCTGTTATTCACTTTACTTGCAAAGTGTCAAAATTATGTAATTCGAAACATTTAATTAATTTTACTGATCTACAATGTCTTCAGTTTTGTAACAAATATCGCCGATAATAGCGGACTTATCTCAAACTGCAAACATATTTTAATGTTTCTTCCTAACTATGCTTATAACCTTAGTGCTTAAGTACATTATTATCGAATTGCTTCTCAGCACAGTAATGGATTTTGGTGCAATCTGTGACATTTGATGATCGATTTAACAATATCCCACGCTCTAGATAAAATTAATTTTCATTAATATCTACTATATTCTTTAGGAACATTATTTCAGATTGCCTCATTAGCGCCAACTCTAATTTGCTAGGTTTTCTGTCCTATCCAACCTTAGAAACTTTTCACACCGCTACTGAAATTTCAGGAAGGTACATTTCCAAATGATTGTAAAACATATTTCAGTTTCCTAAGCGTGAGCTAAATGGTCATTCATATACACTGTAAAATTCTTGAAATATTTTTGTTCAAGATATCTTAACTAAACTTCAGTTTATGCTTGTAGTAATGTAAGCCGAACAGCTGTCAGGACTGTTTATTGGTTTATTTGGTTTATTTAAGGTCACTCTTTAAAATCTAGGTCATCAGTTTCTCATGCATTCAATATAAATGAATATTACAGGCTTGAGGTTCGAGTACTGTAGTGAAAACGTAGCGGAATATGCGACAGTTTCTGCTTCTCATTGTGCAACAGTTGTCTCCAAATAGATCGCATACTTGTGACGGTAGTGCTGTATTCCCATTAACTTCCCAGTATAGCGACTACGAGCAAAGAGGTGACCTAAAATTATGAAATGTTACATCTTGCCTGAGCTATTAGCGACAGTACTCAATGACATCAATGCAATGTTAAATGTCTTTAGTTTAGGACCTACATAACCATAACATGAACCCTGGTGGTGTAGTGGTTACCATACTTGCCTCCTAGACCCAATATAGCGGGTTCAATACCGGCCAGCGTCGGTGGATTTTTTCGGGTGTAAAAATCCTAAGTATGGCTTTCGTCAGAAGGGAAGTAAAGCCTTGGGTCCTGTGTTGTAGATTTACGGCACAAAAAGGAACCTCAAGCCTGAAAGAAGAGGCCTGTGACCAAAATTTATTGGCCATTTCATGCCCTGAATTGATTGGGGCGCTGAAGACCTGAGATGTTAAAGAGCATCCGTAAATAAACCAAATAAATAAAAGATAACTAAAAAATGGAAACTAAGTTACTATGCTGCAAGCGAGAGCTCTGAATTATGCTACATTTTCAAGTTATAAATTGAAGTTTCGGAATCTCAATGCAGCTTGATTGAATTTTGTCTCTGAGAAGACCAGTTTAGCATTAGGTGTGAAACTCCGATCGAATAGCCACATGGTGAAATCAGCCTCTATTCATTTCTAAGGAGAAAGAGCGGTAGTTTGCCATGATTTTACCTTATAATACAAAATATGAGTTCAAATAAAAGGCACCACAGACCTAGAGTAATTATTAAATTGTGATAGATAAGAATATATTTTCGCCAAAATTCTTCGTTGCCATTTGTTTTAGCAACTACCCTCCGACATTTATATTTGTGTCAGTTCACTTAAATTCAAGTATAAGATGACGGTGAGCTAAAGCTGAAACGAAAAACCTGGCTTTTACCTGGTAAAAGACAAATAGGAGCTAAAATGACCATAACGACATCTAGAAAAATGACCAGTGGGTAGCAAATGTTCGCTTTAAATCATATGGCGATCTGTATTATTAAACACAACTAAATTTTGCATCCTCAATAGCTTAAATTGAAGTTTTTGTTGTTAATTTTATTGTTTTTTCTGTTATAATCTAAAACATAGGAGACAAAGTACTCATTTTTTCTTTTTATTTTACAACCGGAGAAGTATTTTTCAATTTGTATGCTTATGTTTTGAAAATTATATAAAAAAATCTCTAAAAGAACAAAAGGAAAGAAAATTTGTTAATAAACTTTCTAAAGGGTCAGCTGCAGGAACACGTTAGTGCAGCTAAAATGCATTCCGAAGTACATACATTCTCTGTTACAATATTAGAAGATCAGTTATATAAATAGACAGGGAACTAATGTCTAAAATTTATTTATAGCACTTTTCGCTCGATATATTATTTTATCTACAATATTACGAGAACTCTCTAGCACAAACATTTGGCCGTGCTGCAGGTGTTAGAAACTGCATGTTTCTTAAGAAGTTAACACCATATGAGTTCTTGCGCAATCGTCTGGGCTTAAATCTTTGGGGGTGTGGTATCACTGTATCCAGGAACAGCAAAAGAAATAAGCGACTTTTTGAAGACCTTAACCTTCAGATTTAGGTTGTATCTCTTACCTCGGTCATGTCCTGGACATCATCAGGGTCTACATCATCCGAACCCAAATCATCACCGGGTCCCCCGCCATCATCGTCAATAAGGACGAAGGACACATCATTGTTGTTGGTGTTATTCCCATGATGCATCTGCTTCCTGGGGGAAAGGGCGTCGCCGTCGGTATCCTCGTGGTTAAGCGGAGAGCGTTTTCTTTTGGTGCCGCTATTATTGTTAACGACCACAGCGTTTCCGCCGATGATGTCGCCGACGGGAATCTGGTCGCAAGATGTTTGGGAATCCGTGGGACTGTCCGGACAGTGTTCCAGGGTTTCGTCATCCATGATGGTCTGTTCCAGCGTAATGCCACGTTGCTTCAGAAGCTGAGGGCGGAAGGGCTCTTTTTTGCCTACCACGGGATGTTTCATGGGCGCGGTGGTGTCTACACGTGGTTCGATAGGTAAACAAACTAGCACCTTTGAATGATCTTTATAAGTTAGCTCTACTTTCCTAATTTAGACATCCATAAACGAGCAAACAAGTGTTTACCGAAACTTGAAAGTGAAAGCACCAAAACTTTTATAATAATGGCAACTATGAATAGCACAGTTCATCATAGCACATTTAAAATGGAGACGTTCATCTTCTCAGCTGACATAACCTCGCTGTTGCCACCATTACTTCATGCTCTATCACAATTGTCCTCCAGTTAACCTGTGTCGCATCACAGCACCATGTACCGCAGGGGTGGCAGAGCAAAATACTACACTCTTAACTTATTACAGCCACTTTCTACAAAGGTGCCCCCGTGTAAGCAACAACAAACAATCGAGCATCGGAATACGCTACTGCAGCGCCGCCACGGTATGGTTCTACTCTTGTTTCTCTGCTGGTTTCTTCTTATTCTTCTTTTCTTCAGTGCATGGACATAGTGTTAGCTGCTTTTGTCGCCATCCTAGGTGGAAACCTCAAGAAGATGCTGCTGGTCACGGGGGCCCTGTCTTCTGCCTAAGCGAGTGTTTTTCAAAGATGGCTGAAACTAACTGTTGGCCTGACTCTTAGCTCTTACCTGCATGGTGCTACGGCTGTCTTGCTGAGCACAAGGATAAATTTGCTATCTCCTTCCCCTCTCTATCTCTCTCGTTCTGTCCCACTCCATGGCTCTTTCACCTTGCTCTTCTACTTGCCACGTCTTGTGAGATCAGGAATCAGTGGCGTGGAACCTCCTAAAAATTAACACCTGTTCGTAGGCTTTCTGGAGCAACTATGTTGATGGGCATCTTGTATTCTATACATTCAAACAACATTTTGACAACGTTATTAATTGCAATTAGAAAAAACATAACTTGCATTATTTTCCATTCAAAATCACAAGCCTGCTCCTTGCTTAAGCTTTTATCTATCATTTCAGGACAGCTTTACAAATTAACAACAGCCATTGCACGTATAATTCTCTCTTTTTCTTCACACCAAATTATTTTCCATAAAGACTGTTTTTATTTTATCCGTTTAGCACAACGGTAGAAGAGAGCAAATCTATAGCATTAATTTTTTAGCATCTAAGTTAAGCAGTATAGATTGTTACATAATAAAAATACGCAAAAGTAAATTTGTGTTCTGTTTTCAAAGTACAAAATTCGGAAGCACGCCACTGATTGGACAGGTACAGCAACCTTGAAAATGCGCGCGCTCTTTCTTTCTCTCTCAATTATAAGTCCATCTCACTCTTACAGCATCACCATGGATTGCGTCTTTTTTCGGCCAGCTCTGTCTCTGTTCGTATGATTAAGCGGCTCGATCAGATGGAGCAGAAAACATTGGTTTCGCCGGAAGTCAGCGACTACGGCAACTTACAGATAATGTATGCTGACTAGAACGTTTTCATGCTGAAATCTACAGCAAAGAAGAACATTCCGGCTGCCTACTTCTTTGATTTCGTTTAAATCTCAGTATCCAGGTAAACTGCAATTAAGCGTTGCAATTTAATAGTCTACGCTTTCATTGAGACTGGTGTATTGTAAAGTACGGGCTACTGCTTTTTATTTTTTTACATTTCTTAACAAGTGCCGCAGCAAGCTCTTAGGCATCTCAATTCTCCCATTTGGACTCCTTTTTCAGTCTCAAGTAGGTAAGAACTACAAAACTCACTTCATTGCTGTTTTCCCATAAATCTTATTCCTAAAGATCTTCTAAAGTACTTGGAAAATTCAAATTTTCAATGTTTCTTTATTTAGAATTATTTCGAATACGGGGTACATTTTGCATGGTGGTAAAATTGCTCTTGTGTAATAAAAACAAATTAAAAAAATAAAAAACAAAATTCTTAGATTCCACGCCAATGCAATATCTTTGCGAACTGCATGGAAATTAAAGTTGTTTGCATCAGAAGAACTGGAATTTACAAGCCCTTCATCTTATAAGCAATTAAAGGTTGCATCCGTTGCGAAATTGTATGTTAAAAGAATATAGGTACACTAGGAACGACAAAGCGTATAATATGAGTAAATTATTAACTGGAAAGGGAAGAAAAGTAAAATAAAATATTTTATTCTTTATTTTTTTTATTATAAGATATGATCCTGGTATTTCTTTCTGCAAATGATACGATGTGATAAGTTACAAAGGGAGGAAAGAAAAAGCAGAAAGACGTGAAATGGAAGGAGGGAGGGAGAAACACATGGACGTGGTTTTTTTGCCAATTATGAAATGTTAATAATTGTAGAAATTATTATTATTATTATTATTATTATTATTATTATTATTATTATTATTATTATTATTATACGTTTCCATACTTAAGAACACGAAAATAGGTTCAAATAGCTTTGACAATACAAAATGTTAGGAATTGATTTATTCCATTGATAACTTCGCATCTACTTTAAAGCAACAGCTCTACCTGCTATAGCATTCCTGCAGCGACCCAAGGCTATGGGCTGCTACCCTAAAGGTTCTAACCCTGGCAGCCAACCATCACTGCGGGTAAAAGGATTCTTTTGTTACAGAAAAATGCCACTCTGACCTTCTGCGAAAAGCAACGGGCAACTTATGGTCCGTGATTTAAGACCATGTTACAGTATTTTCTTTTCTCTTTCTTTTTCTTTCTTTCTTTCTTTTTTCTAAACAAGAACCAGGTATTAAATTTGACTTTTAGCTCTCCATAGTGTCGAATTAGCTAGATTTGAGCTTTCTATTTAACCAAGAAGGTTTTTAAACACATTGCCATATCACAAAATAACTGCAAAACAAATTACCGAATACATTCCAACACTAAAATTCATATTACTTACAAAATTTAGAAATACATATATTTTCTCAAAAACAAACAAAATAATATGAAACATTTGTTTGTTCATTTATTTTCTGACTAGTAATATACTATGATGATTGTTGGTTTTCTTAAGATTAGATAGTTAAATGAGGCTAGACCAGAAGCAAAAGAACGTGCAATATTGGCCCTTAGGGACACTGAAAGTTCAGAGCGAAAAAATACAAGTCTACTATTTTGCAGGCTTTGAAGGAATGTTTCCGATATCCAACTAATACCCATATATACATATTACCCGCAACAAAATTATAACTTCAGTTCAACTTTATAACAGCAAAGTGTGAAGAAGAAGAAAAAAAAACAAAAACAAAAAGAAAAGAAAAGTAAAGAAAAAGAAAATCATAAAGCCTTTAAGATTGATTTTTATCTCATTTGTTATCAGTGCTCATAGCAATATAAAAACGAACATTAAACACAATTAAAAACTGTTCACCTACATGTGTACTGGCCTGTATGTATAGCCTACCATCTACTGGCATAAGAATCCCAGAAAGCATTTATAAGTAGGAAGAAACAAATGAAGGGAAAACATTCCTTTGCAAAATGAAATGAAGGTTGAAATAAAGGGGAATTCGCGACTATCATGCAATTTTGAACTCCAAGGAGTGACATTAAAAAAAAAAAAAAAAAAAAAAAAAAAAAAAAAAAAAAAAAAAAAAAAAAAAAAAGGAAGAAGGTCCTTCGCCAACCGTAGTTTGATTAGTGACTAGAGTATTTTAAGACATTTTCATTTTAGAAAAACAAAACTGAAAAACGATCGTTGCCCATTATGCCTAGACATAGCCTATAAAAAGAAATGAACTGAAACTCATAACAATATCAAAAACTTGTATACAAATTCTATAAGGCAAATTATCCCATGATAGCTTAATTTATTCAAATTATTGGTGTTTATAGAATTAACATAATTATTTTTCCGCTTTGGGAGTATGCAGTCTAGGCAATGGGAATTGAATTATCTTGCATTCCCGTTGGCTGTTACATGACATGTTCAAGCTCTGGACGTGAAACTTTTAGGCAAATAATATGAATAAAAAAAAAGTATGTACCACTAAATTGCTTAACCATCCCACAGAGGTCAGATGTAGTAGAACATAAAAACTATCCACAACTAACATTTCAACCTTGTTCCGAAAATAAGATGATGCAAGAGGGGGAAATCATCAAGAAATTACATCGCTGCAAGAAAAGAGGTCTGCAAAAAATATACTCTGGACATTGCTGTTTTAATACGTTCTGAATTCTTATGAATTAGATGAAACACATCCGCAAGAAACGTTTTGTAAACTCAAATTAGAATTATTTCCAAACACAGCGAAACACACGAAGAATGTAAATGAAGCGACTTATATAATACATAAATTTTAAATAGAACATAGGCATTAATTTTTGTCTTAGCGGACTTCTCATTAAAATGCAGGGGATGAATTTTTAAAGTCCTACTTGTTACAGCGCATCGTTCACAATGTAACCAGCAAGGCTGTGTAGTCAATGCAGCAGTTTTGTTATATGGCATGCACTAAAGACGCTGTCCAGCAAGTGTGATCTGATAGCTCTGTGGCACAGTGTGCAGTAGTGCCGTGGTTAAGAGCGCAGGTTTACCTCCCGGCATGTAGTACATTTTTTTTAAAAATAAACCTTTGTATCATATTATGACAAATTAGTTTTGTAATATTGTTTTCCGTGTACAGCAAACTTTAGCGTTAACACAAACACACATGTTAATGGATGCTATTGCGAGTATATACGACACAAATTCAAGAGCCTGAAATATTGTAGCCTCTCGTCCACACTACTGCAGAAATCTGACATCTATGCCCTGAAGATTGAGGGCAGTTATACACGCCTAGGGTTCTACACCCGATATTAATTTGTTTTATTTCGTGTGTTTTCACTTTAGAAGACAAATGTTTCTGTTCATAATTATTAGTTATTTGTAAAGAACTTGTTAGTTTGTGATTACGTTTTTGTGTATGCATAGGTAACGCCTATGATACGTTAAAATATAATTTGATATATAATATGATATTAAGGTAAAGTAGTGTTCTACACATACAGTTATAAAACCAATAACAAAAATAAAACAATTCTGTGGGATTTGAACCCAGGAACATACGCAGAAGATAAATGCCTTCTAAACCGCTCAACCACCGCAACTCTACCTTATGATTGTGACCATTATTGTTTATAGGCAAAGTGCCCACTGCAGTGTACACTCGCTGCATGCGCTTGTGAATAAGTGTTTACGAAGTTCTCCGATTGACATGAATCTGCCGATGACTTTTTTTTTTCTTTCGAAGGGTGTGCATTGAAAGTAGTCAAAAGTGTGGAACCAGATAATAACATATGCTGAAAGTGTGATAAATCCAATGATGAGTGCAAGAATCCTAATTTTAGTTGATTATCGAAAAGATTAAACATCTTAAGCTTAGAGTGCTAAGAAAGCGGCGTGACACATTCCGAAAGACAATTAGGTTGTTTAAATGATTTCTGTTATTGACGGCTCAATGTCAAACAGCTGACGGCTAACGGTTTTAAGTCAGAAAGTTTTATCAAAATAAAATTAACTTTATTTCAGGTGTAGCTTCGTACTTTTCCTTACAAGGAAAAGGTGCATAATTAAATAGATAATAGAACACCTTTTTCCATGATGATGCAACTTTCATTGCCAGAAAACACTGTAAAAATCTCTTAAAAAGTATTATTCAAAATATAAAAGTATTTTGGACACTCCATTTAAGATCAGAGATCCTGTATCACTTTCACATAATACAGAGAGGAATTTTATATTTTATTTTTTGAGTGTTCAATGCGTGCTTACCCCTGCACTTCGAGTTTCATATCAACAAATCACATGTCTCATATCAAAATACCTCTGTATCTTCATTTTATTTGATTTATTTAAGGATAATCTTTAACATCAGCATTCCATTCAATACCGGGTGTAAAACGGCCGATAAATTTTGCTCAGAGGCCTCTTCTTTCAAGCTTGAAGTTTTTTTACGTGCCATAAATCTATGATACGGGACACGAGGATACTTAGGATTTTTACGCTCGGACTTTGGGTCTACGAGTCTATCTCTGTATACAATTTAATTGTCCTCTCTAATTTAATAACAGCAAGCAGTTTCTGTGCAATTTGTGGGCTTTACTTCACTACAACAGATTTACACATTTTACTAAAATGTATTTTGTTGAGTAATTAAACATGTTCGTTAATTTGTTACCGCGTTATTCTAAATTTCGTTTACTTTAAAGATTTTATAGATATAAAACTGATATTCAAAATGGAAATTAAAACACTGCAGTTCCAGGGAAAATCTTCTAACCATTCTACAACAAGGAATTTATTTTTCAGTATAGGTAGTAATCCCGGGCATTCAAACTCTTTTTGATATATCAAAACGTTGGAGACATGTAACTGTCGTAACCCTTGAAGATAAAAAACAGTTCAAATATTCATTCAGGTTCTACGTAAGTAACAAGGAAACACCACAACAGCATGAATGAAACGTATTACTTTCTACAGCTCAACAGGTGGACTATTGGTGGGGAGATAACTGCACGGCCTCCAAGGATCTTCAAATCTCACCTATTTACTTTTCCCATGACAAGTTGAAAGTGCATTCTCCCTCCGTGGCCTTAATGTTTAATAATTAAAATATTTTATCTCGGATGCACTCAGGAAATAATGAAAAGTTTATATCAGTGTTAGAGCTAGACTGAAAAATGTAAACAATAATGGAAAGTAAATTTGAAGCTTCGCATGTTGAGGTACTAACAATTAAATATAATTATAAAACAATTTAATTTACTACACCTAAATACTCTATTACTCAATAATACAGTTTAAAATTTCGGAAGACAGGAAAATAAAGTATTTTCAATTTATTTATGCTTTGACTTTCATTAAAAAGAAGCATTCGCATATTGATAGAAGACATAAAAACAAGACAGGTACGTGCAAACTTTTCTCTCTTCCCCTGCCTACACGTGTAAGCAAGGGATCCTACCATTTCCTCTTGGCCTACATCTGGAGGGTTAAAATGACTAGGAAGCCTAACTCATTTGGGAGTGTACTAATTTAAAACATATTATAGACAAAGTTGTGACGCAGATATTAGAGTAATGTGACACTGGTGGACTGGTTTCAGCAGTAATGTATCGTCTATGTAAAATCTACTGTATACTCAAGTTAGTTTGATAAGATCCCTTAAGTCTGATATATGGAAAACAATGCGCTACTATCTTCCGATACCTCTTTATGGAATTAGTGAGGAAAATGTAAAGCAGAACAAACATGTTGTCCTGATTTTGCAACTTTTCGCACAGTTTTTGGATGTTTAACGCCCGTTCCTACTACTGAGACACCACACGCGATGCACAATGTTGATACATGAGATGAAATAATAAATTGGGAAAGGAATTTTTTATAAGGAAGGAAACGTTCCAGGCCTAAGTTTAGGGTACCTCCCAGGCATTTGCCATTTATGAGGACTGAGAAAAACCTGGGAAAAAACTTCAGTCAGAGAGGACGATTCTGGCGGGATTCGAGCCCCACACCTCCCGCGCCTTAACGACCTCGGCCACCCGTTGCGGTTTTATCGCATAGTGACAAGGCAGGCAATTATAGACGTTTTTGAGCTTATGACCAATCGTTGCTTTTGACTCGAACACAAATTGCCTAACGGTGCATACAAATGACCATAAAACATCTTGAAATGCCGGTAATTTATGTAATTTAAACACATGCAACGCATTTTAAATCTAAATATAAGTTCTTAAAGATATTAATATGAATGACACTATAAAGCTTTCCCAGAAATAGCGCCTATAATCCAGACGACCTTATTACTGCACTAAAGATTAATTTTTCTAATTTTTTAAATGTCATGCTAGAGAGATTCGGTGTTGTTCAGCATAAACGGAGGAGGAGGAAAGGGAGGAGGGAGGAGGGAGGAGGGAGGAGGGAGGAGGAGGAGCAGGAGGAGGAGGAGGCTCATTACTCACCAAATTATCAATGAGGTGTTGAAGCTGCCCGCCTTCATTTTCCACACATTTTGGGGATCCCTTTAAAAGGATTATTGCTCCCTGCAATTCATTTTGAGAAACCGGGACAATTTCCCAACGTATATAATCTTTGAATTCTTGTGTTTGGTGTGCGGGTTCGTCTTATATTTTGATATTTTTTAATTTATCTCAGAGATAATCGCAGGCTATTTAAAGGGGGATCGGGGGGGGGGGGGGGCACAAATCCCTAATAATAAATTTATCTTGTGGAAGCACATTGTGAATTAATTTGGAATTCTTCACAGTAAGAGTCAATGCAGAGTCCTGTTGAAAAAATACATGATCACATTCCCTGTGGGTTAATTTTCTAGAT